>NQII01015879.1:0-15242 GCA_002778355.1 Clitarchus hookeri
AGAAAATTACACCAGAGGGCAGAGCACAGTATTCGTGCACATCGCTTTAATAATATTTTACAAAAATAACTATTTCTTACTGGGCATTCCGAACACATCTTTTTCCTTCCTGTTTTTAGTCATATCAAATACAAAATAAATATTATGATTAATAAACATAAAATAAGCTAATGTTCAATTTAACGGCCCACCGGTGTGGTGCATTGGTTAGACTACTCGCCTCCCACCTAGAGCAACCGGATTCTTCGCTTTACACTCATTGGCTCTCAAGACCTCGATGTTAAGAGCCGCCCAAGTTTGTAGTTGTTGTAAATAAAATTAGGAAATCGTAATTAACTCTTTTATTTAATTAAGAACTCTATACCTTAACGAACCTGGTTCAGCCAACTGACTTTGAGAAAATTGGAACAATACGGGTATTAAATTTTTAGCTAAAAAGGGAAATTAAAAATTTTAATATATTTTTTGTAACTCGTATTAAAGATTTATTGTGTAAATTATTTTTAAAAAAGGGCATTGTAAAACCATAGCTGGATTGCCCTAAAACACAAAAAAAGAAGAAACTTTAAAACGATTTTTGATTCGCGACCTATACTATGACATTCTACTGACGTCGCTTGCCAGGAGAGTTACTATTTCAGCGTTTTTTATATATCATGTTTGGTATGCTGGCTGGGATGTGCATGCAGGGATGAGTGGGAGTATTCTCTGGCTCTTCCGGATGAACTTCTAGAGAATATCCAGCCGCCGCTGCATATTTACGTAATAAAAATAATAAAAATATACCTCTTTGTTTGGCCAAGAACGAATAACAATCTGTTACTATAACGTTTTAATCACTACAGTAATTATGTGGTTTCGCTGACTGAATTATACAACCTAAGACCTGTTTCATCACGTTAATTAGCGGTGTTATCAATTGGTCACACGTTGTATTTTTTAAACCTTTGCACTGCCTTTCTAGTCGAGGGCAGTCTCATCTGTTCGTAAGGAAGCACAGTGAATAATTTCGTACCAATACGATACGCCCACATTCCGTTGGTTTCATGCCTCGAATATTCAAGCAGTTCTACGACTCTTTCTACGACATAAACTGCCATTGACACATACGGCAAATTTTCGAACTGAAATCGGCTGCGACACACACACGCACACACACACACACACATATATATCGGTATCGTCCGGCACGATACCAGCGGTATCGTCCGGCACGATTACCACTTGCAAACATCCTGAGAGAACCAGCCGTTGATTGAACTCAGTTCGCCCACGATCAAAAAGATTGTCACTTCGGTGCACTTAATTAATTACCTTTAAATCAATCGCTCCCGTACATGTTCCTGGTGTATCTCCTCTCTTCCGCACATCCGATAGTAATGGGACTTCTGGATGCTTCTCAGTCTGAAAATGCGACGTTCAACTTGGAAGCCTGTACTGATGTCAGAATGTCGCCCCCTTACATCAGCCTCGAGGTAAATACGAGGGCTGATTCAGAAGTCACAACTATTGTTTGTCTCCCGAATGATCCACACAGGAAATGTACTATGTACATATGAAAGTGTACGACAAGTACGTTTTAAATGTGACACAACATGGGGTATGGATGCAGGAATGTCCGGCAAGGAACAAAGACAACCATGGCTGCTTGAAATCACCGTTTACTTTATTTATTCTCGTACATTCTGTTTGCACTCACTAATGTCTGGCTCGACCAATGTCTGAAGGTATGCAGGAGGCAATTCACACCATGAATCCTTCAGGCCAGTCCACAAATACAATCTGCGCCAATTTGAGAAAGGGTTGCACGTCTGTCACGTTTAATGATTCTCGTCAGTCGTCGTTTGTCCCGTTCTTTCACGATCTCTTTCCGGGCGCAGCGATGTCGAAGATGTGATGTTTTACCGGATTCCCGATATTCACAGTACACTCGTGAAATGGTCGTACGCAAACATCCAATTGTTATCGCTACCTCGGAGATGCTATATCCCATCTCTCGTGCGCTGACTTTAACACCACGTTCAAACTCCCTTAAATCTTGATAGCCTGCCATTGTAGCAGCAGTAACCGATCTAGCTGCCGACCGCATCGCGTTACTCTGATTGGTTCCATACCTCTGTTATTTGCATACGCACGCCTATACCAGTTATTTTTTTGGCTCTTCAGTGTACATGCCTTCATGTGCGTGTATATGTTCATCTTGTAAAAATTTCTGAATTAATTTCAACATAGCTTTAAACTGGGTATGCATATACGCTAATCAAACGTGTAACTTTTCTAAATCATTGTTTTAACTTTTTCCTGCATTTGTCCACATGCCAGAAAGATAAAATGCATTATCACACAGAAATGGTGTTACTGTTATATAAAGTTGAGTGGTGATAGAGAGGAGTTATACTGTTATTCGCTAAATTGTATCGATTTTAACAGTTTTCAAAGATAAGAGTGCATGAAATAAGCCAATTTTAGTTTTTTGCCTAAGTCTCACTGATTTTCAGAAATACTGGGCAATTTATACTTTCGAAGTAGATTCTGTTTTAACGGTATTAAAATGTTTAAACAAAATAAAATCATTGATGAAGGAAAGGGAACTGTGAACTCACTTATGGAAGAGCTTTTTATTTAATTTACAGGCGCTGTGACATAGCTTAACTATGGAAAGTAAAACTGTAGGTAGAGTTTATGTTTTCCAATGAAACTGTAAATAAACAAAATAATCGCACCGTAAAGCTTTGCTTCCCGATAACGCAGAAAAAGTTCAAGCACTTATCGCTATATGAAAAATTTCTACTACTTCAATACACATCTCCGACACACGAGATGTCGTGTCTTCAAGTCAACACTGTTTGTACTTTGTGCAGTTTGCTTGTCTGTTTACGCTCAGGTTCTTGCGTTTGTGTTTGCAGGTGTGGCTAGAGAAGACTTGTCTCATGTACTGGTGGTTATCGCAGTTTTAGTAGGGAAGAGTTCTAATTCCGTAACAAGAAAAAAAAAAAGCTCATACGTGAATTGTATAAAAGTCGCAGAGTTCCTGTCGTGCATTTTTTTAAGTCATACGGTAAGTGCAAGTTTGAAAGTTATTTTGTCAAATTTTGAGAGGAAATTCAGGGAATGATGCATAGGCGATCCAAAACACCCCTTTTTGTTGCACGATAAACGCATGCAGAAAACAGTTTATCGGTACATTTAAGACTCTGGCGTTTTTTCTCTTATCACTTGAATGTTTGTAACCACTGTTGTGAACATGTTTTGCTGTTGACCAAACCGGTATCACTCGGTACTGACCAGACATTGCGACGAAAGCGCAGTATCCATTAAGACTCGCGTATAGCATACAAATAGACGAGAAAAAACCATAAAATTTGCAGCCATTTCAAAATTGTTTTCCGCAAAAAAATATCTCTGGACTCGTTAAATAAAATATGAAGCAGTATTCTATTTTCGTTTCAAGATAAGCCAAGCTCTCTGACTCATAAACGATTAAAAAGTTCATCCAAATAGCACAGCATATCTCAGAATCGATATAATATTGATATTTTAGTCCCATGGTTGTATACAGATGCGGTAAAGGCTCGGGTAAAGGTGTCATACCTTAGTAAAGCTGGGACCGCGTTGGCTGAGCGGTTAGCCTGCTCGTCACTCACCAAGACGAACCGGGTTCAATCTCTAACCGGGTCAATCCCGTATTTTTGCATCTGGGAATCGTGCCGGACGATGCCGCTGGTCGGCGGGTTTTTCTTGGGGTTCTCCCATTTCCCCCGCCCTTTAATTCCGATGCTGCTTCATACTCACCTCAACCACCCTCATCGGCTCTCAATACCTCGCTGTTGAGAGCACCCCAAATCTCTTCACTTTTCCTAGTAAAGCTAGTTCCTAATCTTTTAGTTCAGTTTCTGAAGAATGCTCACTGTGTGTGTCTTCCTCGTCGAATAAACGGGAAGCCTTATCGACCGCGGAACGGGTTTGTATCAGCGAGTTTATAATACTGCAAGTTGTATTTAATGTGCATTATTTATAACAATTATTTAAATTCCCGTTTCAATTGGGGATAACGATCTCTTTTTATTTATTGTTACCTAACCGTGAGCTATCTCACGCATTCGCGCTCCCCAGTTATTTGCTCGTGTTCAAATTTATCATCTTTCGACACTGTTAACTCTGGCTCACCGCACGTGCTTATGAATTTTAATCGATATCGGTTCATCTGCCAACTGAGGGTGTTACCAATACGGTTTGAATAGAGCTTAACCGCCCGTCTGATTGCTATTGCGAGGCAGATTGTAGCGTTTCCCTCCACCATAGTTTGCCCACAGCGTATCTGTAGTTTAGTAGGAGAAAGAGTTGTACGATCGTGATGTAATATTATTGNTCCACCATAGTTTGCCCACAGCGTATCTGTAGTTTAGTAGGAGAAAGAGTTGTACGATCGTGATGTAATATTATTGGGGCCGTAAACAGCACCGTGTAGTGGTTCGGTACGGCCATGTCCGATACAGGGGAATCTCGGCGCCGTGCCGGATGAACACAGCTAAATGGCTTCATTAAAGCAACACAGCATTCTCATCCCAGCAGGAGACAAGTACAGTTNGTGCCGGATGAACACAGCTAAATGGCTTCATTAAAGCAACACAGCATTCTCATCCCAGCAGGAGACAAGTACAGTGTGGGCAACGGCAGTGGCGCACAGTCTCGGCATATACTTAAGTATAGGCTATTCACGGTAAAGTGAGCACTTTCGAAAGCCTTCTCATGTGGAATAATAGCCAATCTAAGTATTTTATTTTATCCTTATGAGTTAACTTCCGAGTGCGGTGGAATGTACACACTGTGTTTATTACTTACATGGCAATATTCAAAAGAGCTCACTTTACCGTGAACAACCTATACAACAACTTTCTTGTGGTTCTTCGGTCTCTTGAGGGCATCACGAGGTTAAATAATTTTTTACGTTTTTATCGCTCTTATAATTTTTTGTTTTGATATAAAATAATAGTCTCGGAAAAATATGACAATAGAAAAAAAATACTTTTCGAAAGAAAAAAAATTAAGTGTAGCAATTTTAAATGTATGCCTGTTTTCATATTAATTTCATAATGGTGCAAAATAATATGGTATGCTTGATGGAAATTTTTGGACATTCGCCATTGCGATACAGATGTCTGTCATGGAAAAACAAGACTGAAAACGAAAAAAAATACTTAAAAAAGACAAGTAACCTATGGACGAGAAAAGAAATTTATGTATACAATACTGGAAAATTCCAAGAGGGAATAGAGACAAAAAACAGGACAGCATCTAGTTACGAAAAATATATGTACGTATACACAAACAACAGATAACATATAGAAAACAACACAGACTACAAACCTGCTTGAAAAAATTAGGACGAGACTTGATAAAATACGTAGGAACAAAATGGGACAACACAGCAAAGAAAACGCAGTCAAACACAGCAGTTTTACCAGACACGACGGAATAGAAGCCAGGTAAGCTGTAGTCAAGAATATATATGTACAAAAACAGAACATTACATGAAGGATACGAGTCAAATAACACAGGACAGCAAGCTAAATGCGGAAAACTAATATACTATTTAAGTATACAGAAAACTATATACGATCAACAGACAACACACCAAAGACGACACAGGCTAGTTATATACTTATACAAATAAGACAACACTGGCAAGCAAACACAACTGAGAAACTCGCACAAACACAGCAATTTCTCCAAAACCGACAGAATGCGACGTTTCGGGAACTGCTATCTGCTCCCGTCTTCAGGCAGCTGCTGTCCGTGCTGCGAAGGGCGGTTACTATGAAGACTATCACGTGGTCATAATAACGTGATTCACTGTGTATATCGGAAGGATAGAAAATGAGAAGAGAAGTAGTTACTACGCAGGGCTTTCAGAAATGCTCAGTTTACTGTGAACAGCCTATAAACGTTAAACCTTTGCCACAGTTGAAACAAGCGTCTGGTTTAAAACAAAATTGCTACATATGATATATTTCCGTGACTACATTAAAAACATTAACCGAAACAAAACTTTGGGTTCAAAATCTGAATTACAAAATTGCTGTGGCCCCCAAAATTAAAAATATATTCAAGTTTTTGTAGTAAATAAAGAAAATTCTCGATTTTAAAAATGATGAAAAGAGGTTAAGAAATGAAACAGATACACGAAAAAATTTTGAAGGTGCATCTGCATACGAGGGAAACCTTTCATTCCACTATCAGTTTTATCACCAAATGGCAAGATATATACATTAGGAAAGGAAATATATATACATGATTTCTTTGCAAGATGATTAATAGGTACAGAAATTCAAATTCAGCATACACTAAATGGTATAAAGACACAAGACAATGTCTTCTATTGTGTTATACGTTAAAGCTACCGCTAAAGCTCCTTAATTCAGGTGGCTACCTTGATTTATGATTGAAGGTTAGTTACGACTTTAATTCCGAAACAGGCATGTTTAATTATATTATTAGAATCGCAAATTAAGGCACGAGTTTAATTATATTATTAGAATCGCAAATTAAGGCACGATGTACCTTGCAACTAAAAAGCCTTAAATAACATATTTTGGAAAGTGGCTTGCCTGGTTTACGAACATACAATCATGTACCGAATATACCACGTTTCACTTCAAATATAAGCCTGTGAGAATTTCACTGTTTAAATAAATCAGCAGAGCCTGACTTATTCGCCAGTAACTACAGTGAATGTAACGGATTAAATGGCATAAATTCCCGTTTTCCTTTACTTATTGATTTTGTGGCAATTCCCACTGATTCATCAACCATTTCATTCACGATTTTTCAGTGATTTGCTTATGGACTGATGTATTAACTAAACCAGGATATCAAATGAAATAAATGAACTCTTAAATGCGACTATACACTCTCAACTTGAATCAGTGAGGTAATCTCTTCTTCAATAAATTAACACCGTCTGACTGATCAAACAGTTACTTTGAAACACTTTTTATGCAAATTCAGTGAAAATATGCCCGTTTTACTTTACTTACTGAATACGTGAAATTTTCCATTTACGTATTAACCAACTGTGCTACTGATNTATTTTCCATTTACGTATTAACCAACTGTGCTACTGATCTCTCAGTGACACAGTTTTCGACTGCTATGTTATTATTCGTACGTAATACGTTTGAAAGTAAATATTTTCATAAGCATATAAAAAAAACACAATTCATTAACTAATGAGACCCATAAAATATTTTTTTTTATAAAATGTGGTTTCGTCTTTAATACTATTTTACGAGGTAACACAAACATTGTGTGATTCATTTCGTTTTCATGTAATTATCATAGCCCTCGGTTTGGAGGTCTAAGATGCATGGAAAGTGATTAAGTAAGTACATATGTACTATATTTATTAAAATCCTGTTACCAGCTGACAACGTTGACTTGCTAGCTCAGTTGGTAAGGTGTTAGCCTGAAAACAAAATGCTGTAGGGGTTCGAATCCTAGGCAAACTTCATTTTTTAATTACCTTAAAATTGTACATCAATAGTGACTGCCGGAAATATATTTACATCCCGTAATGATTCGGCTAAATTCGATTAAATCAAAGTTTAATTCGTCGCACGCATTTGGCTGTGACAATCAACGAAATTGTTTCCAAGAGACAAAAAACTAGTGGTTTTCCACCTATTATAAGTGGGACCATTTTCACAGATTCGAGTAGTTTCATTTAACTGCGAATCATTGATTATCCACTGATTCAAATTTAGAGTGTAGTGATAGCCGCATAGTTCTTCTTCGCCTATAACTCCCGAATTTTCGCATGTGTGAATGGAGCAGGAAGATGCCTCTTGTCGGCGGGTTTTTTCGGGGATCTCCCGTTTCCCACGCCCTTTCATTCCAGCGCTTCTTCACACTCACCTCAATAACCTTCATCGGCTCTCAAGACCTCGCTGTTAAGGGTGGCCCAAATCTCTTCACTCATTCGCATATAACTAAACTACACCATAAGTACAAACTTCAACGCGTTATTTCTAACATGAAACTAGAATGATAAACATAGCCCATGTTCCAACGCAAATATAAAGAGTGGTTCATGGGTTAATGAGAGCAGAAATAAAAAAAAAACCAATGTGGTAATTTATCCAAATCACTAGCGTTACATTAAAATAAATTTACGTTGCTAATTCAGTAACTGGTAACCTCAGAACAAGAAAAAAATCGGGTTTCCACGTGATTGCCTGAATTAAAATGCGGCAGACCACATATTATCGAATCAATGTCTGATGACAAATTATGAAACATGGAGTCGACTTTCAACGAAGAAAGGGTTTTTAGGTGCAACTTTTTAACCTCCAATGTAAGCCTACTCAATAAAAAAACGACGCATCTTATGAATCTATGGAAGGTATCTAAGTCGGAAAAGAAGTTCCCCTAAAATGATCGGATGTCTCAAAAATGTAGCATAAATAAGGTACACAGCTTTTCTGGGGCTATCATTTCGAACACTTGCTTTTAAAAACTGGTTTTAAGCTGGGAATGGAAAACGACTGCAGTAACGCCTGTATTTTCACTGTCCAATCGATATCGCTCTGATTGTTGATGGAATAAACTCACACCGAAACGACAACTGTGTAGGCGCAAGGCATTCGAAACGTAACGAATAGCAGCTCAGCGGATTGTGGGACACGGAGCTGTAACTGGACCAATTAGAACAAACAGAATCTTTTAACCGCGTAGATGGAATTCGAATGTCTTAATCAGGGAACACAAACCAGAATTGCCCGCATACAAATGCTTGATTATCTCGAAGAAGATGGCTGTCAGATATTTACATCTAGATGCCCTTCTGTTAGTGTCGATTCCGTGTTTCTTAAACTTTCATCAAACAGTGATACCACCTAGACTAATTTTCACTCGCCAAGTAGGAACTCTAGTTTTTTTTCTTCAAGAGACCGAGGGTGATTACACAGATTGAAAAACTTTTCGCGAATTTACAGAAAAGTATTAAAAAAATTATCCAGGCATTTTGTGAAATTCCGGACATTTACTTTTCGCAGAAATAAAAATTTTTCGTTATTTTTTATAACTTTTCATATAATTTTATACTATTATTATTTTGTAATTTCTTTATGAAACAATATTAACAAAAGTTTTACTTTATTTTAATATGGGCTGAAATATTGAATTTATGACAACAAAGCCATAAATTATATTTTTTGTTGTGAAATAGAGTTTGAACACAACCCAACAATTTACTACCCAGCCAATTTTCCTGTCGGGTTTAAGTAAGTTAAACTGAGAAAAAATATATTTTTTTTTTTACAAATAAGTGAGGCATGAATATTTTCAATACCCGAATTGCTGAGGTGCTTGAAGAATTGCTATCTTTTACAGGTGGTTAGATATAACGTTTTAAATTTTAAGGCATTGTTCCAACTCACGTACATATCTTAGTCGTCACATAAACGATCATTTCCGGGTTACAGCGGCGAAAGTTTTACTTGTAGTCTCGGCATTGTTTTTCCCAGTACCCAAACCTACAAACAAATCGTAGAAATTCTGCGTTTTATAAACACAGAAAATCCAGTTTTTCGTTTTGCTGACAGAATTTCCGTAAATTTACTCAGCATTTATGTGAAAATATCTGTAAATCACGAAATTTTATCAGTGTAATACAATAAATAATATGAGTTATAATGGTTATTTTTTTATATTAAGACAAAGCATTTCTTTATAATAGCACAAGTGTTTTTCATAATTTCCACATACGTAATTCTGCACCTACATTTGATGCCTGTCTACCGCCTTAACATATGCGATAGACCATGGGTTGTGCATATAATTTTTCCATTAGTCAGGAATAACTTGATATTGTTGGGTTCAGGTAATGCAGATAAATGTGTGGAGATATATTTGTATTGATTATGAAGTAAAACAAGTATAACATCTTCAGGTTTGTTAGTAAGGGCGTAGGGGCTTTGGACTTGACTCCTGCAATACGCTATTGGCCATACTTTACAGTTTTTCAGGTAGTTATTTGTTAAAATGATTTTCAAAATGCGCAGTTGTACATAAAAACCGACTGACTGAAATAAGGTACAAAGTCACGCTATTTCCGTCGGTCCTTGGGGAATTCCTGTGTTTGAACCATCTAATTACCATTGAGATATATTAATTCACATTTTTTACCAAATGTAAAGTTAGTCTACCATTGGTTTTTAATAATTAGGAATTTGTATCTTCGGACTAATACTACTATCGTACCACAACAAGGCAGTTGCTGTCCTCCAGGAAACGGAACAGCTTCATACTGTAAGTGTCGCTGGTCTGCGTAGACCTTGGCCCGTCCCTCGCGAGCGAGCGGAAGAGGACAGAGTTGTAGCAAGACAGCGGGCCCCGAGTCGCAAGGGTTGTTTGAATGACAGTCGAGCGATAATCCAAGGCACGCACATCTTGTTACGAAAAACATGTCACCACGATAATCTTTTTGCGGCGCGTGCTCCTGACCTTCAGCTGATTGAATTTCCACATTTATCTGAAGATTTTTCTAGTGGTTTACAGCCCTAGTTTCTGTCAGCATGACTTGGGGTGCGTCGAACTTTCCAGGTCAAAGCCAGCGAGTATAAAAGTGCGACGGGCCTCCGAGACCGGGAATTGATGAGAGGCTGGAGTTTTAGCGATAGACGACGAGCGTGAAGAGAAACGAGCAGCGAGAGAAGTGACCAGCTGGAGGAAAATCTGTGACTGCGACTATCGACGCAGCAAGTAGTGCGACTGGCAGGCTGGACTATTGGACTGGATGCGTAAGTGAAATACATTAGTAATTATGGAAACAGACAGACTGAATGCGTGTTAATGATAAGAATGAGTTAATTGACTACAAACGGAGACATTAATGAGGACGTTAATTAGAGTTTAAATATACATTAAATTTTGCACTCAATGAGAAATAAAATTAATAATAGTGAAGATAGATAATTTAGCACTGTTAATAGTAGGTGTGTGATTAATTAGAAATCAAATTTAGTTATTTTATTTTTATTAATACCTCCATCCTTCAAGAACTCAGATACGCCCCTCAGGCATCTTGTAACAATGCGGATATTTCCAACCATTCCGTATTTGGAACTAGTATCGTGAAGCAACAGACCAACATAAAAATAACTGTGTAAAACACGTGCTCTTAAAGGTTAACAAATCGCGTTTTTAAGGTAATGCGCAGTGATACTTCTGATCTCTTACTCAGAGAAGAAACAACTTGTTATCCTCATCTGACGACCTGCTTTTATATTGCCGACCACGTCGAGCCAGTCAGACTAAACCGAAGTGGATTCTGGAGGTAGCTGTATTGCGGGCTTAGGGCACGTGTTATCCAGATTTCTTACCATTTTTCATCCTCCTCCATCCTTTTTTGTTATTCACATCGTGCGTTCTTGGGCCAGAAAATGTCTCTTGACGGTAGGGTAGCAGTTATCAAAATCCTGTCAGCCGACATTTATTTCACCCTCGATGCTAGACGTCTGCGAATCGCTGCCTCCCTCTAGCTACTGGCACGACGATGCCCGTTTGCACATTTAAGTTGAGTGCAGTGCCAGGAAGTGGCTCATTCAAACTGAAGTGAGCAGGATAATCTGAAATAAACGCCTACTCAACGCAGGTATTTTGTACAAAATACACTCTAAATACTAATGAGTGAGAATTTAACTGTTTAAAACAGTTAACTGCAGCTGAATTGTTCAACAGTCACGTCTGTCAATTTAATTGACAAATTTGAGAAAAATGCCAGCTATCCTTCACTTATTGATTCAGTGATTGTTTCCATTGATTCATCAACCATTTCATTGGCTATTTTTCAGTGACTTGCTTTTTGACTAATGGCTCAGTTAAACATGGCACTTCAAATTAAATTACAACACATGAACTAATATAACCCAAAAAATATACCTTTTTAAATGTGAATTACGTCTTTTATAATACCACTTCACCATGTAACATAAATATAATTTCGTTTATAGTGGTCAGTTAAGTGGTTTAACCGGCTTAAAATGTGGCGAAGTGAGTGCATTCATACGTAATATTTGTAACAACAAAGATAATGTTATCAGTTTAAAAAAATGAAAAGAAATTGCATGACATTTAGTTTAACCTTTTTTTTTGATAAACTACGTAGCAAATAAATTTTCTTCTTAAAAGTAAACGTTGGCTTAATAACTCAACTGATAAGTGGAGAACTGTTGGTTCAAATCCTGGGTAATGGAAATTTTTCACTTTTTTTTTTTTAATTTGCGTTAAATTGAACATTAACAGTGGCTATCGGAAATTCGTTTATTTCTAGTAACCATTTGTCTATATTCAATAAAAACAAAGTATAATTCACTACACGCAGTTGACTGTGTCACTTAATTAAATCAGTGAAATTGTTTCACTGAAACAACCACTGGTTTTCCACCGGTTCTAAGTGGAGCCATTTTCATTGATTCGAGTAGTTGAATTTGACTGTTTTCCACTGATTCTAATTTACAGTGTTCTTATATTCGTGCTGAGGTCTTAAATGACTGCTTCAGAAATACCAACCGTGAAGCTTTTTCATCGCTAAAGAACGAATGGTTAGTACTTTTAGGACTGCTCATACCAAAGTCACAATGGATGTTTGCCTATGTTCCATACGTCAAACTAAATGTAACACTACCTATCTAAATGCAAGACGACCTAACTAAAAGTTATTGTAGCTAAATTTCCTTGGGGTGCATTTTATCTTCATTCGTCTCTGCAGCACGCCTTGTAACCTCTGGTACGTGTAAGTAAAGGGACGAGGCAGCCTGACCTACTATATAATAACTTACGAGCGTTATTCGGTAAGTAACGTCCGACTTCTTATAAAACATAAACCATCACAGATTAAAAAAAAAATTTTTTTAAAATTCCTTACATGTTTTTCTATTTTTTTACATAGTCTCCATATTTGTTCAAACATTTGTCATAACGTTCTACAAGATTTTGTATGCCCAAGTCATAGACGTCTGCCACCTGTGAGGATAACCAGTCTGTAACTGCTTNAAAGTAACGTCCGATTTATTATAAAACATAAACCATCACAGATCAAAAAAAAAAAAAATTCAATTCTTTACATGTTTTTTTATTTTTCTGCATAGTCTCCATATTTGTTCAAACATTTGTCATAACGTTCTACAAGTTTTTGTATGCCCAAGTCATAGACGTCTGCCACCTGTGAGGATAACCAGTCTGTAACTGCTTCTTTCACCTTTCATCTCCTCTAAAAATTAACCATCTTCCTTATGATATCGGTCCAAAAAATCAAGAGCTCAAGCCATTCTTTTCATTTGGTGTTCCTCAGTAAGCAGCCTGGGAATCCAACGTGCGCACAATTTGTGAAATTGCAAATTTTCAGAGACAATTTTGTGCAAAGTTGTTCTACCCACATTCGGAAATTTCAATGCTTAAGTTAAAATTGTGAATCTCTGGTCTTCACGAATCTTTTCGTCAACGGCTTTGACCAAATCTTCTGTGATCACTGATGGTCGGCCTGATCGCGGTTCATCATGGACATTTTCCCGTCCATCCTTGAAAGCTCTCACCCACTTACGCACTTTGCTGTCACTCATCGCATTGGGGCCATACACTTGACTTATCTGTCGATGAACTTCCGCTGCTGAAACGTTCCTTGCTGTCAAAAACCGAATCACTGACCGTATTTCACAGTCGGCGGGCTGATCAATTGTTTTGAAACATTTTGAACTGACACTGTAAACAGCACACTGCAACAATAGCAATCCAAATGGAGTCGTTTGACGAGCAAGGCATGCCGGGAGTCGGTGCGCATTCACGTTAAAATGTTCGCGCGACATTCTATTAGCTACGGCGATTCGGACCTTACTTTCTGAATAACCCTCGTACTATCGGCCGTCATATAGTTTTATACTAGGTGTAAAGGTATATGCAGTAGTTTGCTGCTTGCACTTCTTATGATGATTTATTCGTTTACTATAGGACAATGGCTACCCTGGAACTGCTTTTTTTTTAAGGTGCGTTTGGAGAGCCGAGACTAGAAGTGCAAAACAAAGAAAGATGAGCTGCAGGTTGCGGATTGGACATGTTCCATTCCTATCTTACTCGCGAGACATTTGTGTAAGGCGTTCTCCTTAGAGATACATTTGTTTTGCTTTTATACATTCAAAATTAAAACATATAGTTTACTAAATGGTGCTTGTATAGTAAGTGCCATAAAATGCGTGATTCATTTCAAAAACAAAGTCATATTCCGTATACACAATCTAATATAAAAAGAGTCATCCATTTTTGTTAGATCTGTCTCCATGACGTGACGTCAAAAGTAAGATTGTATCCTCTTCTTGTACTCCTCGGTGGTACTTGAAAGGAAGCTCCATAGACCACGTGGCGAGGAGTATGGAGCTCTGCGGCTTGAGAGTAAACTTCCGGCCAGAGTATTAATTTATGTCCAGCCATTCGAGATCCAAGAAACTCAGAGCCGATTATAATCATATCACAGAAGTCCTTCGTATTTAGCACAACTGTGCAATGTCGACGGATATCTTCTATGTCCGGTGTACACAGTATATAATTCTCTACTTAAATTCGTGCCTAATTAGGTTTTGAAGCAACGGTGAAATTCCAGTCACAGAGCTGTGCGGAAAATACGAATATCTTCGCAGGTACACAGCCACAGTTTGTCTTCAATTATCAGTTAAAAAATAAAAAATTGCGAGGTTGGCAGTGTTGTTGCAGCAACATACACTGTGAAACGCCCGAAGCTGTTCGAAACTAAAAATACAGGAAAAATATAGTAATATGCTTCGTATTATTGCAGTTTTGTTTTCTGCTGCCGTGATCGATGTTTGTTGTTTATAAAGAGAGAGTGCCACGATAATATTCTTTCATTTCAAAGAAGTTAATACACACTTTCATACTGTGCATGCCAACGTACAGAAACTGCGATGAAGGGTAGTAAGTTTTTACTCTATTTATAAAGACTGGGTGATCGAATTAAATCGATATTCCTGATGTTTAGTGTTGCACATTAGACAAGTTATGATACCTACGTTGGTTATGGTGATGTTCTCTACATTAGATATTTACCTCACCTCACTAATGCTTACAATTTTGTTATTTACACCCGCAGTCTATGCTACCACATGAAATTTCCACAACCTCCGGTTCATCGAACCTTCTATCTTTCACTGCAGGTTGCCTTTCAAAATGGCAATAAG
>NQII01015881.1:0-16619 GCA_002778355.1 Clitarchus hookeri
ATCAATTAGAAGAAGAGAATATTTTGTTCGTTGTCACAAAGTTGTCCGTTTATCGCATAGTTCTGCTTGCCCGTATATAATTAAATTGCATACTAACGTTGTTGTGTACTCTGTTGGTACTTGTCAACTGTTAGAGTAAGTAAATTTTAATTTATAGGGGAGTCCAAACGATAAACAATCGTGTATTTCAGTTGCGAATTTCCTACTTAGAGAAATGTACGTTGCTTTGCATAGCAGCTATATGGTGCACTTTCTAATTATTGTGATGGTTAATGCGAACTACTGCTGATAGCTAGAGCTGATTTGTTTAACTCAATAATTATTGACATGGGAGAATTTCACTCCAATCCGAAAAGAGATACCAACTTATTCTCTAGAGTCATGTTGTGTTCAGGGTAATCTCCGAAAATAAGAACTCTAATAATAGCCTTTTCTAAAGATGTTATTGATAAAAATAAATTAATACCCATAATTAGGCAATGCTAGTGTAAGAAATTGTGTTCAATCAAAAAGTGGTTTTCCATGTAAAAATTTTATCTTAGTTTTGCGAAATTTAGTGCCATTGGAAACCATAAATACGTTCACTGCATTTTTCTGAAGTCATGGGACTAAACTGATTCTTAATTAAATTTCACACTAACGTTGTATCCTGATGCGATCTATGTTTAAAAATAATTAAATTATAAAACATCGTGCTATAAGTAACATTTAAGACGTATTTCGTGCAGCTATCAAACACTAAAACTCCTTTTACTCTAGGCCAGTGGCTGGAAGACAAGAGCTCAGAAAGAAATCTTAAACATCTTAAAACTATTTAATAAATGAATAAGTAAACACTTCAAGTTTTGGTAAGTGTTCTTTTGATTCAGTACACATAATAAATTCCTTCGAAAAACGGAATTTTACAATAAGCAACTATAAGACGAAAATACCACTTTTTTTTAAATATAATACTCTCTGCTGTAAAAAATTTACATTCATATTCTCCCCTACGCTTGACAGGAATAGAAATTCATTTCAGAGAGCAAAAAGAAAGGTGAACACCGAAACGAGTTTTTTTTTTGCAACCCAGAGGTAACGAATGCACACAAACTGATTACTTTCTGACGGCGAAGTGGTGCTGACGGATGATGATTTTGCGAAACAGTATAAACACGTTTCCAAATTTCGTTGATGTTAAACTTTTAATACAATCCTACGCCATTTCGTGCGGATAAGTAATGAGCTCTGGCGTCGCTTTTTTATGCTCTTTCAGGAGAATGCAAAACATGCTCCTCTCTCATGCGACGGAATGTGCGTGTGTGTGTGTAATGATGTATGTAGCGGGAACGGATCTGACGAGGAAGCCGTGAGAAGTGCCAGAGAGCTGCCTGCTAAATGCGAGGCGAGTCCTATTCCAGACTGAAATGCCGGAAGTAATGTCTGTCTGTACTATACCTTTTTCGCTCATCCAAAATTCATGACTTAAAATATCTTAGTGGTTATGGATTACAAAGAAACACGCCGTAACATGATAATGGAAAGCGTAACTGCGTATATGTCCTCCACGCTTAATTGAGTAATATTGAAATCGACGTTTGTAAAATGTCACTGCTCCTAACAACATTTTATTTTAACGAGCACGCTGGTTAGCATACACCCAGTAAAGTTAGTAACGAAGGAAGGAAAGTAGTTCCAGGTCTTTTGGTCGAATTAAAAGTGTTTGATAAACATTTTTGAATACTGAAATGACATATTTTGCTTTTTTTTTAATTCATTAAAGTGTAAAAATAAGCAAATTAGTAAATTTTTTTTGATCGGTTTAATTTCACAGTTTTACTTCACCGACACGTGAGTGAATTGAGCAGGCCGATGGTAGTGTTAATTTTATATGTAGCGGAAGGATACGAGCAAGACAACACATTACCGAGCGAGGTAGAGCAGTGGTAAACCATTCGACTCGCATTCGAGAGAACGTGGATTCGATACCCGGTCCGGCTAACCTGGTTTTTTTTTTCAGGGTTTTCCTAAATCACGCCAGGTGAATGTTGGAATGGTTCCATGATTCAGGCTTAAGCAGATTCTTTCCCATTTCCCATATAAATATGGTTCCTTTACCAAGATTTTGCGCTGTTCAGTACAAGTAAAAAACACCGACTAAATAAATAATGTTAGTAGAGGGATTATGCAGAATCTGGCACTTCGGGACGTAGGACCGGAGCGTCGGAGCTGTTTGCGCTCTGTCAGATGATGGATAGTTCACAATGGTTTCATTCGATGTAACCCCTTTCCTTAAGTTCACCGATGATTAATGATATCTCCTTACTGTACAAGGCAATCAAATGTCTGAGTCTATCAACAAGTTCATTGGGGTCTTCCGGAAATATGTAGTCGGTGTTCTCGTAATCCTCTGCATTATTCAGTACACTTTTTTCAGCAAAGCCGGTGAGGATAAGTGTGAGGACGTCGAAAAATCGCCACTGTTTTCACCGCCAACACTGTCTTCATTATCGTATGTATACATGGCCCTTCCCTTTTTTCGCAATTCTTCGAGCGGGAACGAAATCTCACATATGCTGAAGAAACGAAGGAAAAATCACTCCGATATGACTCACTAAAACCTAATTTATTTGAGGAATATTGTCACACACCCAGCGAGCAGCGTCGCTTAGATTGTGATTAGCAGAGGTATTGACGGGGGAGCATGTCATGCAAAAATAGCCTCCCATGAATCCTGATATGTATCGACTCGGAAAATAATCGTTCAAATACTACTGCCGTCGACATCAAGCACGATTGTAAAACATCACTTTGAATATTTAGGAAAAAAAAAAAAGTTATATGAAAACCTTACTGTCAGGAATAGAGACCACGATCAGATCATGAATAAATGATTGTAAATATGCATCAAATCGGTTTTGAACTATGGCTATTACGTTCAAGCACATTCTCATGTTTATTAATAACGCCTTGCGCCCTAGGGTGAAAACGAGCCTATGATTACACAAGTAAAATTTTCCAAAATCACACCTAAGTTTTTCACCATAGATAAAGGAACTCTTTATTCCAACAAAATGACGGCAGAAATAAATGCTAGCCCTATTCCCAATGCATACATATTTACAAACTGTTCTGTGAACCCTGCGATAATCACCATCCCAGAGAACCACGAAACGTGGTGTAGGAGATCAGGGACCCTTTCTATAATGATTATTTGGCACCGACACAAGACCGGACACGCTCAATACTTCACACCATGCTCTCGACAGCAGTTGCACAGCTACCAGAGCGCACGCCTCCCATTAAGGCGAGCTAGGTTCGATTCCCGGCAGGGGTCGCACCTTTATTTTCGCGCATGTGGGAAACGTGATTGATGCCATTGACAACAGCATCACCCATGATGGACATGGCGATGTCCGGCAGATTTTCCCAGGACACTTGACCTTCTTCACCGTCCTAAACGTCCTCACAGCTGCTAAGCTCTCTCTCTCTTAACTCAAGACCCATGGTGACCCCTGAAAAAAAGGAACTGGTTTGGGCGGGTAGGCCGCCCACCAAGTTACTTTCGTGCTTTTAAAAAATCGCTTAGTACCAATGTTAATCAATGCAGATCACTGACGAAGAGTAACCGACGTGAGAAAATTTTTTTTCATTTTCTCGAGTCAGCTGTTGGAAACGCAGTTCAACCCACCAGTTTTCCAGTGGAAGATATCGAGGTTCTAGGAATTTGTCGGCCGAGAATCAGTCAGCTCATCACTAAGAATGGAGGAGCGGTCTTCCATAGGAATATTTTTATCCGTTTAATTTTGAGAGAAAATACGGATGTTATTATACATGTTAAAAAAACACGGGAGCATCCTGAGAAAACCCTTATACTCTGTTCGCACCAGCAAGTTCCCCAGGGAAAATATAAAACCCGCAGATTCCGTCGCCTGTATACTAACATATATTTATATTATTGTGTAATATACTTTAGGCATAATTTTTATATTAGCATGTAACATGCATATATATTTATATCACCAAATAGAGACGTATGCATGTATCTATATGTCTACCATGTCTACCAAACCCACCAACACTACCAAACCCACCTACACTACCAAACCCACCAACACTACCAAATCCACCAACACTGCCAAACCCACCAACACTACCAAACCCACCAACACCACTACGACCACAATGACTATCTCCATCATAACCACCAAAATCACCACTATCACCACCACCATGATCACTAATACCATCATTGCGACCCCCACCATCAATAATACCACCACCACCACCACTACCACCACCACCACCACCTTTTCCTGATATGTAGGCAACAAGCATCTGTAGTGTGCGTCGCGGACTCCGTACCTACTAGGTGAAAATAACTGTTCGACTACTGTAGGTCTACCATTCTTCGGACACTGGATTGCCAACAAAAGTTATTCCACATAACACGACTTGTCACCTCTAGAAGTCTGTCTCAGTGACTCAAAACAAGCCGTTATTTTCACCAATGTTACTTAAGTTAAAATATGAATTGGACAATAATGGAAAGAGGAAAAACGAATACGCAGTAGGGAAAATAAATTACTTCGTGTTTTTTGCAACTGCTTGACTCGCTTAATTATCTTTAGGCACTTTTTATAAAATTCGAAGATACCAAAATTATAATTCGCATTTTTTAAATGTTACGTTGATTCAACTGTGCTATACTCAATGAAATTTCATGACGCAGCAATTTTAAGTTAATATTTTAGTAGCAAAGGAATAAAGTTGCTTAAATGACGCGGGAAGATCCTATTCCCGTTGCTGTAAAATCTTTGTTCTTACGTAGCAGTGTTTCGGTTTCTCGAAAAAACCTTTATATGGACACTTTTTTTTGCAACTAATCTTGGGTTACAATGTCTATGAATGAACTTGTACAAGAAAGAAAGATATGGATGACTTAAAAAGGTGTAATTAATAAATGCAGGATTTTTGTATGTTCAATTACCTGCATAATCGTATATAAAAATGTACTGAAACTGTTTGATATGGGCTATTTATATCTGGTCCGCAGTAATAGAACAGCATGCGAAACTCAGCAAACACTTATTACACGCAGGAGTGACTAAACATAAATTGGACGCTGACGTGGGACGTGGGAATGCGCTGGGGTCATTTCAAGGAGAATACAAATTAAAAGTTTTAACTCAACATTTTAACGAGAGAACTTAAGTTTATTAATTTGTTTGCCGAAGTACATTATATGGTACTCCCAACAATAGAACAGCCAACTACAAATGTTCACTTTGTTATGTTGGCAGACAAGGTGCATTAAGTTGATATTTTTTTACGACTATTCCATGTTTTTGGGGTAGTATTATTGATTTCCTCGTCGGTCTGCTTTTATTTCATACCACAAAATGCATTCCAGAATAATAAAATCATAATAATGGATATTAAACATTATTTTACAGGCAGTTCCTTACAAATATTAATGTGAATAAACGTACTCTGAAATAACATACGTGAAATAAGCATGGGCAAAGAATACGTTATTAACATCATCTAAACGAAAATATGTAATGAAAGACGGATTTCTACAATATCTAAAAGTAAAACTACATGATCGTTTATTAAATTTTTATGCCATGCTTATATATAGCCTATTACCAGTATATTCACATATTTTGAATCAAACCTTTGAAAATAATCTCCCCGTGTTTGACGTGTTTGATTGTTTCCTAAATCTTTCATGTATCACAAGCGTTTTATGTTTCAATATAAAAGTATGGTATATTTGGTTGAATTTAACTTTTACTTATATTGTATCAATAAACGATAATATTCCGTTTGTAACTAATTCGAATAAACGTGGAGATAAAAAACGTTAATTGGTAATGCCTAGTAAGAAATAGTTCTCATGCAAAATATTATAATACTGGGAGCGCGCAAATACGGTGTGCCGTCCCTTTGGTGTAATTTTCTAGACCCACATAACCTTTGTTTGCTCGAGGCGGAGGGGAAGCCTGAAAGTAGAACTAGAGCCGGAGCGGAGTGGAGATATTTGGGTGGCTGTTATCTTCAGGGTCTTGAGAGCTGAAATAGGGTGAAACGGGCTCAGCATGGAGCAGCACCGGAATGCAAAGGCGAGAGTAAATGGCAGATCACGAGAAAACCTGCAGACCAGCGTCATCGTCCGGCACGATTATCACGTGTGAAATTACGGGGAAGTGATCCCGGTTCGCCTAGGTGGGAAGCGAGTCCTCTAGCCACTGCGTCTGCGCGGTACCGAAAATTTGAGCAGGGTTTCAGAAAAGTTGGAAATAACCATGAATGGACTATATGAAGAAACCGTGAATAATCTACTGNAGCCGGAGCGGAGTGGAGAGATTTGGGTGGCTGTTATCTTCAGGGTATTGAGAGCTGAAATAGGGTGAAACGGGCTCAGCATGGAGCAGCACCGGAATGCAAAGGCGAGAGTAAATGGCAGATCACGAGAAAACCTGCAGACCAGCGTCATCGTCCGGCACGATTATCACGTGTGAAATTACGGGGAAGTGATCCCGGTTCGCCTAGGTGGGAAGCGAGTCCTCTAGCCACTGCGTCTGCGCGGTACCGAAAATTTGAGCAGGGTTTCAGAAAAGTTGGAAATAACCATGAATGGACTATATGAAGAAACCGTGAATAATCTACTGTAAATTTTTATTTGGTTTAATGCCGAAGCTGCCAGACCGTAGAACCTCGGCTTCGAGAGACTTCGGTAAGTCGACGTCGGTAAGGATTCGCTCTCCCTGTTCGCGTAACTAGGGAGGGCATCGTTCGACTTCGGCAAGGGTTCGTTCTCCCTGTTCGCGTCACGAGCAAAGGCCTGAGTCGACTTCGGTAAGGGCTCATACTCCCTGTTCGCATCAAGAGGGAGGGCCTAAGTCAACTTCGATAAGTGTTCGCTCTCCCTGTTCGCGTCACGAGCGAGGGCCTGAGTCAACTTCGGTAAGTGTTCGTTCTCCCTGTTCCCATCACGAGGGATGGCCTAAGTCGACTTCGGTAAGGGCTCATACTCCCTGTTCACATCACGAGGGAGGGCCTGAGTCAACTTCGATCAGTGTTCGCTCTCCCTGTTCGCGTTATGAGAGAGGGCCTGAGTCGCCTTCGGTAAGGGTTCCTTCTCCCTGTTCCCATCACGAGGGAGGGCCTAAGTCGATTTCGATAAGTGTTCGCTCTCCCTGTTCGCGTCACGAGGGAAGGCCTGAGTTGACTTTGATAAGTGTTCGCTCTCCCTGTTCGCGTCACGAGAGAAGGCCTGAGTCACCTTCGGTAAGGGTATCTTCTCCCTGTTCCCATCACGAGGGAGGGCCTAAGTCGACTTCGATAAGTGTTCGCTCTCCCTGTTCGCGTCACGAGGGAAGGCCTGAGTTGACTTCGGTAAGGGCTCATTCTCGCTGTTCGCGTCACGAGGGAAGGTCTGAGTCGACTTCGGCAAGGGTTCGTTCTCCCTGTTCGCGTCACGAGGGAAGGCCTGAGTCGACTTCGGTAAGGGCTCATATTCCCTTTTCGCGTCACGAGGGAGGGCCTATGTCAACTTCGGTAAGTGTTCGCTCTCCCTGTTCGCGTTACGAGGGAGGGCCTAAGTCGCCATCGGTAAGGGTTCGTTCTCTCTGTTTGCGTCACTAGGGAGGGCCTGAGTTGACTGGGGCGGCGCCGCTGCAGGGAGATCTACCCGTTCATATAGCAGGGTAGGGAGGCAGGGGAGTGACGCTGACGTGATCAGCCGCTCGGAACGAGTGCGCCTGTAGATAGTGTCGCGAACGCTCTTGTGCGAGCCACGCTGCTCGCTCCCCGCATGGTTGACGAACTCTGCTGTCGGGAAGGATTACAGCCTCGGGTGGATAGTAAAAGGGTGGAAAAAAAATTGGATTTCCCTTTCCCGAGTATGCAAAATGAATCTGTCGCTCCCTCGTCTGTGAAGCGTAGTGTGCACCATTAATTTCACTTAGCGCACTGAGGTTCGATGTTGTCAGGTCGGGTAATTTTAAACATGAAAGAAAATTATTTAAGCAAACACAACCCATATTATGTTTCTGCATCGCCAATTGGTTCGATGGTAGCACTGTATAGGGCTCATGATACGATGGATGTTGTAATTTTCGTAATTAATTTCAGGACGAGTTAGGCTCGAAACACGTTTAAAACTGAGCTACCCTTGCAGCAGAATGCCAGTTTAATATACGTGCACTAAATGACTAGGGGTCGATAACAATTTTAAAATGAACAAGTGACGAATATCGCGTTGCTTATTCTGGGCAAAGTCTACTCCTCAATACGACAACAGTCAATGAAAAGAAGACTTCATGTTGTGTGATGAGTAGGAGGGAGTTCAAGTCTATAAGCCAGTAAAACTCGCTGTATTTTCCAATCTCCTATAATGTGTGAGCATCAAGTTCTGAACCCTGTGATTAAGAATTTGGCAATTAACAGGACTCGTCGTGTGGAGAGTTACAAATATAATAGTGGAACTGTTAAAAATGCAAATAGTTTTAAGACATAGTGTTAGATGACATTGCAAGTTATAATTGTGTTGAGTTGGAATGTACTGTATAGAAAATTAGGAGAAATGGAATAATTAAAGCAGAAGATTTTAGTTACGTAACTGTTGATTCATTTTGTAGTTATGAGGGATCCGAGTCTCTTGACCGAAGATAGTTGTATGTTTATTACATATACAGAAATTTAAATAAATAATTTGTGGTGTCGCTTCCTGAAGCAGAGGACTAAAGTGAAAGCACTGTTGAAGAGCGATGGATAAAACGAAATTGAGCGAATGAAGTGTTTCTCTTGATAGTTAGTTCAACGCCCAAAATTGCCTATGTACCGCATATTCCAAGTTCACATTCCAATTTTTACTTTATAAAGTAGTCTCTCAAGTATATTTGTATATATGGCATGGTGTAAAATAAGTAAATATATAGTTCGTACTGTCCACAGTCAGAAGTTAGCACAAATACAACCGTAGACTTTCTGCTGGTAATGATGTTAGATGTCGATGGTTTCGGGAAACACATTACTTTTGGCTCCATTATGTAAGTAATAGTAGTGTATACGTGAGTAACGGGCCATACAAAAAGATTCCTTCCGTTGTAGATGATGAAATTAAATATTAATGTGGAAAATAATTTGTTTACTGCGCCGTCGGAATAAAGGTATTTTAAGTATTCGAGACCTGGAAGAGAGGGAGCACTCAAGGACGATAGACTAACGCGAAACAGATATGCTTAATCATTTCAATGCTTCAGGCGGTGAATAGTCTTTTGGTCGCCATTGCTCATTTTGACACTTTACGCAGTGGTTACACTAATGTTTAACTTAATAATAAGAATCAATTTGCGCTGCAAGTTGATAAACAAAACTAATGCCGCGCTCCGCAATTTTCATACGTAAAACTGGTTGTGAAACACCTGATATAGATATTCACATTCTTGAAACAATACATAATTCACACGGCAGTTGAAAAACTGACACTTTTGTAGGTGTTTACACACAATCTAAGTTCCTTGGATTAATTGAGAACTTTTCAAATACTTACGTATGAACTATCTTTCTCTTAATTTTGTATCCTCTCGCTATACAGAATGTTCACAAACGACATCTAGAAAATATAACCGCCATATCTCTGGGCTAATATAAACAAGAAATCCTTGTAGAAAATGTTGGGAAAATCGTCTAGTTTTAAATTGATATTGAAGTTAGCAAAACAGTGCCGGGAATCCGCAACTTCAAGTACCTGCGTGCACAACAAGTTGCATATCACGAAGGCGAACGTAACTGGCGCACCATGCTGAGAGCGCCTGTACAAAAAAAATAAATTAGAGATAAGTGGGTGCCGCTAGTGGTTGCTTGTTAGTACACGCGTATCAAACTACATGAACAACAGGAGATTAGCAATTTAGCAGTAAAGGCTGTCAGATGTGATTGCATTTTATTTCCAACACACAAACAGCAGTATTGGCGATGTGGGGCCTGCACGTATTATAATGGTTGCATATGTACAGGTGGTCGCTACATGACGCGCCAGTGTCGTTCGCCTTCGTGATATGCAACGTGTTGTGTCCACAAGTACGTGAAGTTGCGGACTCCCGTCGCTGTTTTCTAACTTTAATTTTAATTTTGAAATACTAGATGGATAGATGAACTTTCTGAAGATTTTGCTGCAACGATTTCTTGTTTATATTAGCCCATGGATGCAGTGGTTTTAATTTGGACATGTAGTTTAAAAACTTTGCTCAGGACTCAAGTCAAGTATAGACGTAATTTTTTTTAGGAACACGTGATGCTCTGTCAATTGTTATTCTAATGTGTATAAAGAAAAAATATACCAAAATGAATTACTATAAATTTAAAAAATTATACTCGCAGTATAATGTCAAGATTTAGAACTACTTTATTTAATTCACTGTCAACTTAACAGGGAGCCAATATGTCAGTTGCACGGAAGTATATATGCAATAAAAGAGCAGCAATTTATCTTTCAGAGATTGATATCAAAAGTGCTCACTTGACCATAAGCTGCATATAAACACTGATAAGTGAAAGTGAGAATTTAATGCTGTGCTCTGCAGCGGAGCTATTCAAAACCGATAGAGATTAAGTGAGTTGAAGATGGAAGCAGCAACGGGAACATGATCCCGCCAACTAACACCAACGTCCACCACGTTTCCAGTGGGCTAAAATGTTGGTCTGGCTCCGCCGGGAATCGAATGCGATTCCCCGTGGTTGTTGGGTAGAGGGGGGTATGAATGGCCCGCTAATGCTACTGGGCGCCCGTGCAGCAAGCCTCAAGTGACGGTTTATGAA
This sequence comes from Clitarchus hookeri, assembly GCA_002778355.1. NCBI lineage: Eukaryota > Metazoa > Arthropoda > Insecta > Phasmatodea > Phasmatidae > Clitarchus > Clitarchus hookeri. Next base: position 10,810 of record NQII01015881.1, read on the forward strand.
ACTCGAAGGAGGGAGTTGGATGCACGGTTCAGTTGGCGAGTGCCTCGAGTGATTGCCGATACTTTACCCCTGATTTCAAAGTAGCTCTTCACGCTGTACAGCAAAATAAGCTGGTCTGGAAGGGATTTTCTGACTTGTTAGTCGTCTCGTTTCAAATACAAGCTGACATAATTACTAGGCTTGTTGATTCTACTGGTAGGTAAATGGAATGGAGAATGTACTACTACGCAAGTAGGAAGTATATACGTGCCGTTCTTTACACATGTGGAGATTAGGATAAAGAACATTAAAAAATACAGAATCTAAATAGCTTGTCCAACCACGAACTCCAATAGCCCATGCCAGGAAAATGGCATCACTGGTAAGCAACATGGTGCAACGCTGCTCGATACCTGGTAACTTATTTGCTAGACAGCAGTCCGAACAATAGGGAGTCTTCCGCAGCACGCAGTAGCCAATCAGACGAAATGTTGAATCCCAGAGCATCGAGCAGCTAGTCAGCATCTAGGTACACCTGCATAAAAGCACCGTCAAGTCATTTTATGCGCTTACCTAGCGGCGAAAATTTTCCCTCTGCCAAACATTTAACATTGATCTCCCCAACGTGTAGTAAAAATAACCGCAGTGCAAGTTTCAGTCATACCAATCTCGCAGTTGCTGGCCCATACCTGTGCGATCTCAGCTTACTATAGGGAAAAAAGGGAAATGCAATCCGTGCTCATAGTGTTGCGTGCGACGTATCTATTTTGAGAACATACATGTAAGGACAGCAAAATTAACTGTTAGTCCTGTGAATGAATAGTTTTTCTACCATGTAAAGTTGAACAAATCAAAACTAACAAATCAGCTCACAGACAACCATTTAAAAAATATAGTGAGGATATTTTGCTATNAAAGTTGAACAAATCAAAACTAACAAATCAGCTCACAGACAACCATTTAAAAAATATAGTGAGGATATTTTGCTATATTCTGAATATTTGGTAGCCTAGAAGAGATTCCAGATTTCTAGAAGTAATATCCTAATTCTATGACTGCATAGTGTCGGGCTTTTTAATTTGTATATTTTTCATGTGTTAATTTAGTACCACAGTTAGTTGTGTGAGTTTATAGTACAATATTAACTTAGGATATTTTAACAATACAAACCTTGGGCATTACCAGAATTACTTTCAAGAGGGACATAGGAAATAGCATGTTTCTTTAAGCTGAGTGTAGCATTTACTATTGGGTTTTACACGAAATTAATGCAACGAACATCCTTGACGTATCAGATGAATAAATTGGTTTTTACAATATAGCTTTAAATGCAAGATTACAAAGAATCATTCAAAGAAAATTATTGAAAAAAAAAAAGAACAGGCAGACTTTAGATACTACTTACAACAGAGGGTTGCATTTCGGAATTACGCCGGTAGTAAACTATTAATTCATCATAAAGAATAATTATTTCACTTAGTTACGAGAATAATAACGTTTGCTAATCTTTTATAAACGACTGTTATATTGGATCTTTCGAATTAAGTATCTCTCAAATGACCTATTTTACCATCAGGCGGCCCGTTATGCTTTCTTGTCTACATCTCCCGGCCCTCACGCCAGTGTAAGCTTGACAGCCCTTATGTAGGGTATAAGAGAGGCCGTGACATTCCCTTGGCATGAGCATTGTGCGCAGAAAGCACGAGCTGTTGGCCGGACGTCATCACCGCTCTGGAGCAGTCGACGACGTTTTCAGAAATGAAGCAGTCAGCGGCAGGGAGTCGCGAAGGTACACCCACTTCCTCCCGGCAGCGCGTCCGCTAGTGGGTTCGCGCGCATCAACTGCTCGTTAGTCGCGGTCCTCCCAACCAGGAGAGCTTTCTCCTCTTCCCACCGGAGCTCTCGCAAACAACCCCTTCGCTCCGCGTGGTTTTACTCCTTTGTCTTCCCAGAGACTCCATCCAACCCCTTTTTGCACTCCGACCACCCTTATCTGCAGCAGCCCCGCTAACGGCGCTCGCCTTTATTACAAGGTTTTGTGGTTGCCTGCGAATGTCCTGGGTGTGCAGGCTCGTCACCTGCACGGGTGTTTCCACGAGGTCGGCTTCTAGACGGTTTTTGGGAAGACAAACTCTTCGCTTTTGTTATGTATTACGCTGACACAAACCGCATGGTCTCGTTTTGAAGTTTGTTGCAGGGAAATTACACATTGTCCCAGAATTCATTCAAAACTAGTTCAGTTTATAGAGGATGCAAGTAATGTTAATTAATATTAGTATTTCTGCTAACAGCCTACTTAAGTACATGGCCGTTATTCTATGAAATATTAGGCTGTATACTTTGTTTTGAAAACTTTGAATATTTAATAATAATCCAAAATAAGAGACTGAATAACATCGAACAACTGGCGTTGGTTTCAAAAGTGTGCCAGTCGTGTAATTAACGGGATAACGCANTAAGAGACTGAATAACATCGAACAACTGGCGTTGGTTTCAAAAGTGTGCCAGTCGTGTAATTAACGGGATAACGCAATTCCCTTTGCTGTTGTTACAACAGGAGTTACACTAAATTCTGGTACATAACTGGTGGAATTTGTTTCCATTCTTCCTATGGTAAAGTGAATAGTAGACCTTTGCTTATTGGTCTCGTGGATCTATAATGGAAACAGTAATTCCAGCTCATTCTAAAGATGTTCTGCTTGATATAAGTCGGAGCTTTGAGAGAGCCAGTTAAGCAGTACAATCTTAATTATTTTCAAATAACAATGCAATCGATCTTTGCACACAGGATATTTATAGTGCGGATACCAGAAATGACTTGCACCAAACGGTTGCCACTGTGTGAGAAGCATGTTGCTATCCAAAATGTCTGAGGGTCCACGGTGGTGTAGTGGTTAGGATACTCACCTCCAACCTAGGCGGGTTCGATTCGCGGCGGGGTCGCTCCTAGATTTTCACATGTATGAATTGTGCCGGACGAGGCCGCTGGTTGGCTGGTTGGCGCCCTCTCATTCCGGCGCGGTTCCATAATCATCTCGGCTAAGCCTCGTCGGCTCTCAAGACCTCGATTTTAAGAGCCATTCAAATCTCTTCATTCACTCCACTCACTCCAAAACGTCTTGGTACATGCCAGAGCTCATCGATCCAATCGTTGAATCTTATTATCCAAGCCAAAAAGAAGGGAAAAACAACCACCAAGTCTCACTGCCAACACAACACGCTCGATTCAACACTGTTAGCCAATCAACCACGAGTCCACACACGTCCACCGTGAATCAGTAATAGGGATTTTCAAGAAATATCGATATATCGAAATTAAGATATTTTATCAACGATATAACGAAAAAATAGTCGATACATTTCAGCGATATTTTATAGAAAACAATATATTTTTTCTATGTAACGGAAATAAAAATGTCTAAAATGCTCTTTAAATAAGCTCTGTTTTAAATACATAAATTGCATAAAAAAAATTAATATGTTTACTTTGGCAACATACACCAACAGGCGCCAAATTTTTCTGCAGTGCCTCTTGTCCCCAGTATGTAATATTCCAAGCAATTTTACATTTTTAATGTCTTAAATACATGAAATATCGTATTCCGATGTACTAAAAATATACATTTTTCTCTAGATATATCGTTTTGGAAAATAATACTTTTATAAATAGCCAATTTTAATAATGTATAAATTTTTTTCCGATATCAACATATCTAATTAGCACTCCATACGATCTTCTTCCACTGTCCCACAGTCAATGAAGTTGCTGTTTGCCGCACTCCAAATAACGCCGGACGACCGAGAAGATAATCACACAGGGACGAAGTGATGTGGCGGTTCCTTTGGTGTTGGCATACTTATTCTCTGATTGGCTGCCCAAAGCTCTGGGAAATGGTCTTCTGTCTGATTGGCTACTGCATGCTGTGAAAGGTTTCCTGTTGGCTGGGCCGCCAGCTGGCGAGCGGGATATCAGGCGCTGATTGACGAACGGCGTTTCAACATTTTGCTTGCCAATGACGCCATTTTGCTGGAGTCTGCAATTAGTAGTTCGCGGCACAAGCTGGTGTTTTACCTCTGTATTCTTTAGTACTCTACGGTCGGACATTGTTGCGTGTTTATCGGTGTCCTCCAGGGCAGCTGCGCACGACAGTGAAACCAAGTGCTATCACCTCCCATCGGAGAGTCCTGCCACTGGCCTATGTACGCAAACTGCGACGGGAGTATTCTACAATTGTTGCCATACTTGTTTGATGACTGGTTCGCACAACACGCTTCAGATTTTGCAGGCACCGATTAATTATCTTCTTGAGATTGTAGAGCAATGCCTGAGACCAGTGATTTCTCCATGACGTTTCCACTGGACAGTTTCATCGGCGACAAGGGGCTGAAGAATATTTAGTTGCAGATAAATATCTCCGAAATATTGCTGGAATTCACGATCTACTAAAATCTAGTGCCCCTTTCGAAAGCACACAACTCACACCGCCCAACCATTGTAACAGCAAACCCGTGTAGGGCTATCTATGGTGTTCAAGCGTGTTTGTGCCTNCTAGCCAGCAAAATATTGGTAGCCGTTCGCCAGTTAGCGCTTGGTAACCTACACAGACAAAAGTCTAATGTTGTGACAAGACTATTAATGTTACAAACACAGTATAAAGATTTTTTTTAAAATCTGTGAGCCGTCAGTAACGGTCGCTGTTAATGCAATGCACTGTTGGGCTATCCATGTAAATATATTAATAAGTATACTTTCGTAGTAAACTTGTCTCCTTACTCTACTGTCAACATTGAGATGGTGTTTATGTTGCGGCAAAACAAATTTGTGTTGAATTGATGTCNTTGTCTCCTTACTCTACTGTCAACATTGAGATGGTGTTTATGTTGCGGCAAAACAAATTTGTGTTGAATTGATGTCAACTCCTGTGTTTAAAATTGTCTTGTGTTTTTTTTACTTTTAAACAACAATTCGATGTAAAATAAATTAAGCGCATTAATTTTTGTCACAAAAATTAATATTACAGATTTAAAAAATAGAACAAAATGTTAGAGAACCGAACGCAGTCTTTGCAAGCATGGCGAGCTTCCCTTCATGAAGTAGCAACGACCTACCATACAACGACTATATAGCTACCATGTAACGACGGTATAGCTACTATACAACGACGATATATGTACCATACAACGACGATATGGCTATTATACAACGACGGTATAGCTACCATATGACGATATAGCTGTCATATACTGTATTTTAACACTTGGTATCGTGTTTCATGTTGCAGGTTTTCTACACCACATAACAACAAACTGCAGCACACTTTCGTTGTGTGGAAATACTTAATGTTTTGTAAATATATGCATATTTGGTAGACGTAGAATGCTTTGCAAGGCCAGTAAGTTAATCTTAGTTACATTTAGTTCGGGTTCTATGTTTTTAAATTAAAATATAGCGGTTTCAATTTACGATGTCATCGACTAGTATCCGCTATTTTACATCGCAGTAAGACTACAGAATGTTCCATCACGAAACAAGAGAATTTAATGCCAAGTCAACTAGCGTTGGCTGGACGTTTATTTAATGTCGTAACACAAATATTTAGTTCTTCCTGTTATCTTCAGTGCAATGCAACATTTGGCTGTGGAAACAATACTTAGTAGTTTTATTTATAATAACACTTCAACAATATACCTATTTGCATTGTACTAATGTAAGACTTTGTAAACGGTTTACATTATTAACTTTATCACAACATTATCCATTTTAGTACGACATAAAGGTCCAAAGAAATTGCTCGAAAATAAATTTTTTTGTTGCAAAAACATTTTTTTTT
>NQII01015883.1:0-10480 GCA_002778355.1 Clitarchus hookeri
GGACATAATTGATGCGTGCGTGCTGCGAATCTAGGCTGCACTGCATGGGCAGGCTTTGCTCCATGTCGCGCAGGTGGAACTACAGAGCACGGGACTCTTACCCAGCCAGGACACCAGGTGAAAAGAGCCCAGAAGGAATATGAGAAAACTAAGATGGAATGGCAGAGCACGGGACTCGCTTCCTCCAGGATGCCAGGTGAAAGGATACCAGAAGGAATATGAGAAAACCAGGGTGGTGGCGGACGACGGTGATGATGGAACATCCAGGATGAAGTCTAGGAAGGGAAGAGAGAGAGAGGAAAGGGTGAACATATAGGAGAACGAAAGGAATATACACCCCCTCCCATGGGTTATAACGGAAGAGAAAGAGATACAAGAAGGGATAAGGGAGCTTGAGAATAAAAAAAAAAGAGAAAATGAGGGAGACCGGATGGTATATGAGAAAACCCCAAGGGTTAGAGCAGGCGAGAGAGTACGAGCGTGGGTGAGAGAGACTGAAAGGAATGAGAGAAGTTGTATGACAGGGCAATAAACACTAATATTCTTCAGACAAGATGGAAAGTCCTGGCTTGGAATGACAGAGTGTGAATGATAGGGTTACTCCTCCACTCCTCATTACAAAAAAAAAAAAAGGAGTCATTAACCACATTGAGGGGTTATCAGCTGAAATCGTGTAAGTACCAGCCGCATCGTGCAAAACACATTTTTTGCTGGAAATTTTGCTGGTTTTGAGGGAAATACGGGATAACGTAACGTCATCCAATAATCAAGCAGAGATCACTAATTATCTTATGTTTCCACGTACATGATACGTATACGCATCTGTCATATTATAAAAAGGCCTTATTCGGAGATCACACCCACGACTCATTGCATCGTATACTGAAAATGGATATTGTATAAGTGCTAAAATAAATTTCTACTTTTCACACAAACTACCGGTCCTTATATTTGTCGGGGGTAATGTATATGGTAAGAATTTGGTTGGTGACTGTATCTTTTAAACGGTGTGGTAATTATAGTCAACTATGCTTATAAGTAGGCTTAGGGTATACTTGATCCTCCGCTCTTATTCGTTTTCGGGTGTGATACCTATTTTATGAATTTTGTTGCTGTATCTTAAATGGTTCGGAAATTACAGCCAAGTATGCTTATAACTGGGCTTGGGACATACTTAATGCGCGCGTGGTTTGACTCTAGGGTAGAGTGAGTGGGCAGGCTTCACTCCGTGTCGCACCAGTGGAATGACAGAGCATGAGACTAGTCACTGCCAGGACGCTAGGTGAAAGGAGCCCAGAAAGAATATGAGAAAACCGAGGTGGAATGGCAGAGCATGGGACTCGTCCTCCGTCAGGATGCCAGGTGAAAGGATACCAGAAGGATCATGAGAAAATCAAGGTGGTAGCTTACGCCGGTGATGAAGGAAGATCCAGGATGGAGGGCTCGAAAGGCAAGAGAGAAGAAAGGGTGAAAATAAAGGAGACTGTAAGTAATATGAGAAAACCACCATAGGATAGAATGGACGAGAAAGAGACAGGAAGGAATGAGGGAGCGTGAGAATAAAAAAGACAAGACATAAAATAAAGGAGACCGGAAGGAATATGAGAAAACCCCAAGGAATAGAGCAGGCGATAAAGAACGGGCGTGGAGGAGAGATACTGGAAGGAATGAGAGAAGTTTCATGGCAGGACAATGAACTCAAACATTTTTCAGACAAGATGGATGGTGCTGGCATGGAATGACAGATTTGTGAAGTATAAGGCCACTCCTGTCTGCACTCCTCAGCCCCCCCCCCTTTTTTTACCCCATAAGGAGTCATTAGCTACACTGTGAGGCCATCAGCTGAAACTGTGCAAGTTCTAGCCACATTGCGCAAAACAAATTTTTTACGGTAATTTTGCTGGTTTTAAGGAAATTCGGAAAATATTTTGGCGTTTTTGAGGAGAAAAAGGGGAATAGTGACGGAAATTAGGGAAAAATGGCCCCTTCACGTCATCCAAGATGGCGACCGTTGCTCCGTGGGGCCGCGCCAGGACACCAGGTGTGTTGGTGTCCTGGCCCTTTTCCTACTTCTAGCGGATACTTAGCTAAAAAACAAATGAAACGTTGCCGGACTTAATGAGCACGTAATCTGTTTCTATTCTCCAGTCGTGATGAATTATTAAACCTGTCTTTTTTGTTAAATTTTATATAAGCGACGTTGAATCGTATCCATGATTAAAAGTATCTTTGCATTGGGGTATACAGTCCCACGAAAAGCCAGTAGCATGGAGAGATTTGGTTTGCTTTTAGAATCGGGGTTGTGATAGCCGAAGAGGGTGAGGCGAGGTGGATATGAAGCAGTGGATTGTAAGGGGGGCGGAAATTGAGATCCCCGAGAAAACCGCTGACCAAAGCCATCGTCCGGGACGATTTCCACGTGCGAAAATAAGGGATCGACCCTAAAGGGAATCGAAACCAGTGGGAGGCGAGAGCTTTAGCCACTACGTCAAACACGGCCCCTCATAGTCGGTTCCATGCCTTGCGTATAAAGGCGATGTGCCATTTGACGTGTCTGCCGATGTCGTCCTTAATCTCTGTTTTGTTCTAGTGCTTTAGAAGTTCACAATAACCCCGTCATGTCAGATTACAATTCATTCATTAAATCTCGGAGGAGTGCAGAGCTACACGTGCCGGAATAGATCGATGGCTACGTGAAATTAGCTAAAATGCTTTCGTGTAAGTTCAGAAACTAACGTTTGCTCCAAAACAAAAGAATTGCTAGTACATGAACAGAAAAATCCTACCATTTTCTCGACTGACTTCTATAAGATTGAGTTGTTCATGCTTTCTTCGACTTTTAGTTAGCTTTCTCAAAAATCTTTGAAAAACATGCTTTTTTGCAACGAAATTATAATCCCAGATATTCACGCACATGTAAGCAAAGAACCAAGGGCGTAATTACAAGTGAGAAAAATTAATGTATTGAAAGTTTTTAAGACAACAGGATGTGTTTATTATCGTATTTGCATTTGTCTTATTTTAATTTCGTTTGTGGCTGAACGTGTCGCCAACAGCACAAACATAAAATACGCAACCATTTTCTCTGAAAATCAGGAGCTGGGTAACAATTTGGCAACGGGCTGTGTTAAGGAGCGAACTCGTTATTCGCCTATAGTAATTTCGGGAAACCCGCGAAAATCAAAATCCGGATTGCTAAACCGGGAATAGAAACCGAGATCTCCCGACTGCGAATACCAGATTGCACATTCCTAACCGGCATATTATTTTATTAGAATCGGAAATGTTAACCTTTATCAACGTGAAGAAGTTCTCTTCGATCAAAAACTTTGTAAAATTATCGGCATTATTTATTTGAAACTCTCAACGCTACCTCCACTGTAAGTTTGAAAAAATAAAAATGTAAGATTTGATTTTTACTTTTTTATATAAATAAATTTTGGAAATAGTAAGGAAACATTTTATCTGTAATTTTGGTTTTGGTTATTCAACAAATTAGATTAAAAATACGAACACTGAATTTCACATTCTTACAAACGTGTCTCGAACATAATTATTTTCTCGTTAACCAGTAAAAGCCAAACACAAAAAAAAAAACCTTTGCTATCGTTTCAAATTAATTCGTCCGCTAAATGAATAAGGAAATTTCATGACAAAAATTACGTTTGAGCCTTGTCATTCGTTCACATACTATAATTAGGGTATACTGTGCCCTTCGTAGGTACTCTTCTGTAATAATTTGTGACAATGATTATCTAATTCGACGTAGACCCACATACATCGCTATATGCCTATATTGCATGGAACTCGTATGAACTCGGAGGTATGCGCTACGGACAGATTAAAATAAAAGAATAACATAATAATTACGACACAATCTAGAGTTAGAGCAACCGACAATCATTTATGCTCTTTTCCTCTTTCGATTCAATAAGTTACCTAACCAGAGTACTTAACAAACTGGACAATCGACATTTAATATTTGCATTATAGTTAAGGCCAGTGACTTTTCGCGTAAAAATCGGAGCACACAGTAGACTTCAATACTATATACACACCTCAGCTGTTGTTATATCTCCATTGGCTGCTGGTGCCGTGTCCGTCTTTGACCAAGCCACTCAGGACTAAGTAACTCCGACACTGAACCTTCGTGATTCGTGCGCGAACGGTTAACACAAGCCGGAACATTTTTTAGCCAATCAAAGAAGCTGGACAACGCTACAGTGCTTTGGACTGTATCTTGTCTCGAAATCTTTTCGCGAAATATCACTGCCCCTAATTATAGTGAACTAAACTACTAGTGCATTAAACATAATAATTATAGAAGTCGGTTACACAATCAACTTACCATGAACAAAATTATCTACTCAAATCGTTATTCACAGCTGCTAGGTGAAAAATTACTGTATGTACAGATTTCGAATTCATAAGGTTATCGGCTCTAGGAGGTGACTTTCAAGCAGTTTAATTCAAAAATTCAGAATNTGTACAGATTTCGAATTCATAAGGTTATCGGCTCTAGGAGGTGACTTTCAAGCAGTTTAATTCAAAAATTCAGAATTTATTATGGACTGCATAAGGAATGACGAATGCATAAATAATACACTTATAAATACATTCAGAAGCACTTGGTTTCTACACCTGTTTTACCTGTCACGTCACGACTGTATCAAGATCTCAAAAATAATATTTCAATACAGGCAATATTTCGTGTGACAGTCCTTTGTTTTGAAGATTTCTTGGTAACAGATTTATGGAACNTAATATTTCAATACAGGCAATATTTCGTGTGACAGTCCTTTGTTTTGAAGATTTCTTGGTAACAGATTTATGGAACACGTACATTCAAGTACACGTTGAAGTAACCGGACTTCTGATACGGAGGAACGCTTTATTCTCTGACAAGTTAACATAACCTGCAAAATTGTAAGTTGTAATTTTTTGTATGTGTTGTTAAAAGTTATTATAAGAAAAACATTAATAATACAGGAAAAACGTAACAAAAAGAAAATATAAATAATACTTCTAGCGACGCGGCCTTTAGGTGCCAGGACTAGGGTCGAACTTGGGGGATACGTGTACAGATGCAAAAAACGTTGCTTCCCTCGGTGTTCTCCTACTTTTTCCCTCGTTTGCATTCCGTCGTTTTTTTTACTGAGGGTTCAAGGCCAGCTTTACCACTCGACGGATATTAACCAAATTTGGTAGTTATACCCTTCAGTGCCCAACTTAAAATAACGTGTAGGTCAAGACAGGCTCCGGGCCCTATTGGGTTAAAAAAAACCAAAACCATAAACCAAGGTCGTGAATCTCAATTCTACACCAGCAGACGGATCTCGACAAAATAAGGCAAGAATGCCCTTCATTTGCAAACTAAAATACTTTGTAGGCCAAAACAGGCTCCGATCCCCCATTGGGCACGAAATCCCCCCAAAATCTCTAAAACGAGGTCGCGTGTCTCAATTCTACATCGTTATATGGCTCGGGACCAAATTTGGCAGCAGGGATGCACTTCAGTTCCCAACTTAAAATACTGTGTATTCCAAAATGCCACACCTCCCCCCCCCTCACACACCTCATTGGGCCGGAAATACCTAAAACCGGTTCGTTAATCTCCGAATGCTTATTGGTTCCGAAACCTCTAAAACGGGGTCGTGTATATCTTATTGCCCTGAAATGCCTGGCAACGACGGGTAGTTCTGCCAGGAAATATCTAAACAGAAAACACATGAACCTCTAACTTACTCAGAATATGAACTCGGAATGCCCTGGTCAGGTTTTAGTACGAAATTAACTTACCTAAGTCTATAGCTAAAAAAGTACATAAACCAGTGAATGACCTTGGATTTAAACCAGGAGCATTCCCGAGGGTAACACCTCAGTGACTTCGACTATGATTAGGGGTAATGAAATTTCACGAAAAAGACTTCAAGGCAAGTTATATTTTTGAAAACACTTTAGGGTCGTTTACCTATTTTTATTGGCTGCATTACTTTTTGACACGTGTTAACTGTCTGCAGACGAATCACGTAGGAGCCGTGCCGATGTTGCCGGATTCTGAGTGGCCCGGTCCAATATGAGAACGCCTTCTCAAGTAGACAGCAACCAATGACAATAGACAAACTGCTGTTCGGTGCTTATAGCATTGAAGTCTAGCTTGTACTCGTATTTTTTCGGCGAAAAATCACTAGCTCTTACTATGAATGACACCAAAAAAGCATACCCTCGTGTATACAGAGTGTGCTCATAAACGACAGGATAAGATAAAACTTTCTTCGTAGGTTGGACGTGCTAGGGGATTTCTTTTCTGGCATGGGTTACAAAAACCAACGATGTGACGAGGTTTCTAATGCTGTAAGAAAAATAAATGTTAAGGTTTTCCTTCGCACGGACATCCACAGAAAGGCTAAAGCATAGAGTAGACACGTGCACAGAGACGAAATGGTGTGACGGTTTCTATGATGTGGGCGTGTACATTATCTGATTGGCTGCGCGAGGCTCTGGGAGTAGGCCCTGTGTCTGACTGGCTACTGCATGCTCCGGAAGGTTATCTTTCGGCTGGGCGGCCAGCTGGCGAGTAGTTTACCAGGCGCTGATTGGCGAATGACTTTCCAGCATTTTTCTGGCCAGGAACGCCATTTTGCTGGCGTGTGCGGCTGGAGTTCGTGACAGAAAAAGACTGTAATCACTTGTATTATGAATAATTATGGGGCTCTACGCTTACCACGGGCGTGAAGTTAACGGCAATTTCTATCTAATCTAGAGCTATCAGGATCATTATTAGTAGAATCACAGAGTACTCGATAATACAGAGGTGAAACATCCGCTTACGTGGGAAAGTGCAGCAACACGCGTGAGTTGCCAACAAAATGTTTTAACGCCGTTCACAAATCAGCGCCTGGTAACCTAACTCGCCAGCCAGCAGCCCAGCCAATAGGGAACCTTCCGCGGCATGCGGTAACCAATCAGACACACTGCCCGTTCTCAGAGCTCCGGGCAGCTGATCAGAGAATGGGCACAGCCACATCACCGGAACCGCAACGTCATTTGTCACTGTTTACTGACATTACCTGTGGTACAGTAAATTTAAGATGAGAAAATAATCTTCGCACAGCTTTGAGGGGAGGGATCGTAGGGGAGGCAGTGTAGGGGAGGGTTCTCTCTCTAGCGCTCGCCGCTGGAGGGAGGGAAACCACGTGACGCTGCTGGCGCTATACATACTAAACTGATAACATCGCTCACTAGTACCGCGCTGTTAAATACCGCGCTGTTAAATACCGCGCTGCGTGACCTACTTTTTTCAACAGGTAATATGCACATGCGGAGCAGCTCTCGCCCAACCGCTCTCGGCCGTTGTCACTACTGAACTGAACAACCCCACCCGTTCATGCAGCGGCAATTGACTCTGCCGACTCACTAGACGTGTTTTAGACTTGTGCGTATTATTTTCACATTTGGATTTTACTATACTATATTAACATGAAACAGGTACAGAGAAAAATTTCTTCACAACTGTCCTGCAAAAGAATTCGACAAAAAAAAATTGAGCTTCTTTCAAGGCAATGCGTTTCAAGGCCAGGTGTTATGTGATGTACGATGAAAGTAAATATGCCTTTTAGGGCGGGAATAATAATGGACGCCGTCGAGTAGCAAGGTTGCCCCAAACATCGCAAACGTCAGTTAACGGTTGTGCGTTTAGACAAGACAGGATAGTATGTAGGCCTACTGCACGTGCTGGTCTGTTGAACTATTCCTCGAGTAATACGTCACAAGGAACTTTCCTTTGTAAGTTTCCTTCCTTTTACGAGAAAAGAAGTTATTTGAAACCGAGCCTGTCAGTGTTCAGGCAATTTAACGTTAACTGTTTTGTTTAGCGTGTAAGTAGTTAAGAGCGATGGTCAAGAAGAAAAAACATTATTATATATTTTCACAGAATAATGTTCAACTTGCAAACATTAATTACAACTACTATTTCCTAGCGTAAATCATTTTAGACTGCATATTTTTTGCATGATGGTATGTCAGAACTACAAATAATAAAAACTGACTACACCAAAATGAGATAATTCATGATGAAATACGATGCCATGAGTTACCTGAAGAAATTTTTAAAATAATGCTATGAAATGTTTTATTAACTTTTAGAAATTGCTAAAACAGGGACATTTTTGCACATTTTTCAATTGTGGCAGTCTATGATTTTATTTGTACTTAAAAAAGATTTTTCTAATCATTCCTTAAAATGAACAAAGTCGTGGCATTTCGGTCACCCTTCTTAAATTATATGTAAATGATTTCGTTCATTTAATTTTACGTTCCAAAAATACTAAAATTGTGATTTTGGCATGCCGTGATATAAAAATTGTGCGGTATAATTTTTTTTTAAGCAAGGCAATAGTACTTGCAAGTAATGTGTACAGGTTGAACGGTATTTCGTGAAAATATAAAATAATTAATTTTGTAGTGACCAGTGCCATTAAGGGCGCAATCTCTCAAACAGAGTAGAGAGCTTCAGTCGTATATTTGTCATTTAAAAACTATTCAATATTTTTGAGCTGGGTCTGCTTACGAGAAACATATAAGACATTTTTCATGTCAGAATAGTATTTTCCATATTTTATTTATATTTGTAATGCGCATTTTTTAGAAGCGAAAAAAGGTAAATACTGGAGTTATTTCCAGCTAAGGCCACTTAACAAAGGAAATGAAACACATCTTTGCCTTCATTATTGTACCATACAATTATAGGTTCACCAGTGGAAGGCGTACGAGGTGAGTCGACGAGAGTGTGAGTGCACGCCAGTTCAGGGCCTTGCGCGTAAACCCGATAATACGTGCGATGCGCGTACCTACAGTGTAGAAACTATTTCATTGCCAGAACACAAGATTTGATTTGTTACCGAAAAGAAAAAGGTTGTTGTTCAAATATGAACCAGAACAAAGTAGGCTTGCCACAAACACAATTTCTGTTTTATCTATATAGTAATGGTTATTATAAGCTTACATTGCCGTAACGATAGTTCAGCAAACGTCTTTGTGGCAAAGTCAGTAACACTGTAAAAAAAAAATTGTGCTCTGAGAAAAACAGCAATTATTAAATAAGAGAGAAGTAACAAATATATCAAAATTATATTCACTAAAAAAAAAAAAACAAAAAAAAAAAACAGTAGATTGATGGATCCGAGACTTGAACCCGCAAGCCCCGCGTTATCTCTCAGACACTCTTCACCATACGATCACCATGTCTTACTATGTTCGAAAAACTTTTGATAGGTAGTTTATGTCTGGTAGCAACATGGGGCAGAATATGCCACCTCTTGGGAAGACTCTAAGCTAGTGATCTGTGTAGATTCTGCAGAATATACTGGTTTATGAGTGTTTGCGTAAGTAAACCGGTTACGTGCTGAAAACAACAATGTACGAGACAAAAAAAAAACCTCGAATATCACCAAGCCCTTAACTTTGGTACGAAGTAACTTTTCTTTGCTGTGAACGAAAGCAGCTCAAAGAATGTTTGTTTCTTGGCTATAAAGGAAGGTGATAGTGTCATAAAACAAAAACGTATAAAGAAAACATTTATTTACAGCAAACCTATTTTCCGGTATCCTTCTCTTTGAATTGAAGCAATATCGCGGTACTGTAAAGAAAACAGCTTCAAAGAAGTGTTTTTTTATGCCGTACAGAAAACTTTAAATCATTTTATTTAGTATGTAAATCACCCCTAGTGTTTACTCTCTTCTAGGCCTCGGACACGCAAGGATACATTTACACAGATGGCACCTTAAGGCGGCCGCCTATCTAGCGTTTGAACTGAGTTGCAGTGTGTTTAAAATTTTTTTTATTTAGGAAACAAGTAAACGTGTATATGAAAAGAAAACTCACTTCAGACTAGTCGTGTACGGTTCTTTAAAGACAATNTGATAACATCGCTCACTAGTACCGCGCTGTTAAATACCGCGCTGTTAAATACCGCGCTGCGTGACCTACTTTTTTTCAACAGGTAATATGCACATGCGGAGCAGCTCTCGCCCAACCGCTCTCGGCCGGTGTCACTACTGAACTGAACAACCCCACCCGTTCATGCAGCGGCAATTGACTCTGCCGACTCACTAGACGTGTTTTAGACTTGTGCGCATTATTTTCACATTTGGATTTTACTATACTATATTAACATCAACCAGTACAGAGAAAAATTTCTTCACAACTGTCCTGCAAAAGAATTAGACAAAAAAAATTGAGCTTCTTTCAAGGCAATGCGTTTCAAGGCCAGGTGTTATGTGATGTACGATGAAAGTAAATATGCCTTTTAGGGCGGGAATAATAATGGACGCCGTCGAGTAGCAAGGTTGCCCCAAACATCGCAAACGTCAGTTAACGGTTGTGCGTTTAGACAAGACAGGATAGTATGTAGGCCTACTGCACGTGCTGGTCTGTTGAACTATTCCTCGAGTAATACGTCACAAGGAACTTTCCTTTGTAA
>NQII01015884.1:3476-15417 GCA_002778355.1 Clitarchus hookeri
GACATTTTAAGGGGGAAATGGCAAATTCTGAGGGGAAAATGGAAATTCTAACACAGTGGTTGGTCAACTCCGGTCCCCCACCCCTTAAGACAGACTTCCCATTTATATACTAAGGAGCTCGGGCAATGCAATGTGTTCTCTACGAATCACCTGTACAGGTTACTACAAAGATGCAATAGCAGCATGTAAGTTCCCATCAAATTATCCTCAATAATACCTGACCACATGTTGACAGCTAGAACAGACCTAGTTTTAAGGGTTTTCGGTCCAATGGGAGAAAGGAGTATTTTGTCCTACACATAAGTTGGGCATTAAATGTCACTCCTGCCAAATTTGTTCTAGATCCTTAGAACTGCGTAGAATTGAGAAACACCAACCAATTTTACGGTTTTCGGTCCCAATGAAGGGCCTGTTTCAGTATTACATATAGGCCATAATTAAACCTTTATCTACATATTATTTAAGGTTGACTGTCAGGATTTGCCCGAAAGCTCCTCGTGTAAATAGTATGATTTATTGTGAATGTTGTGGGAGGGGGAGGGGGCTGGATATGCAACTTTTACAGGTTTCTATTGAACGTCTTGGAATGATATCTGCGCATTCGCGATGGTTTCTCAGTCCTAGTCAAAGTCATTGTGGAGATTGCTCAGACATCAACTTATCCTGTGAAAAGTGAAACTTGCAGCAAATTTCGTCAGCGTAGTCTTCTCTGAGAGAGTGTAAGTGGTACCTGCCGTATTTGAAGGATTAGTATAAGAAAAAAATACATTATTTTGAAAATGTATTTAATATCTTACAAAATTTGCAACACTTGACAAAAACGCTTCACTACAATAAGATGTTAACTTCTTTCCATGCGCATACCCTAGATTTATTATTTGGAAACTAGTTCCAATTTATAAAATTCAGTGCGATATTAATTTACGGAAAGGGTGTAGCTGCTTCATAACAACAGCTCAGAGTTTAAAGTGGTGTTGCTCGTCAATTTGTGCATCACGTCACAACATTTTTCACCATTTATAATTAAATTTGGTACTTGAAACTTTAGTGTATGAAGCATAGCACCTATTGTCCAAATCTCAAATACTTTACTTCTAAGAAGTAAGAGTCAGTGTGTGATCTTTTGCCGAAAGTCTCATCTGATGACGTAACCGAAGTCTTCTGATTGTCTGCGCTTCTTGTTCACTGTAGAACTGTCTTTGATGAAAGTCCACACTTGCAAGGTCTCGTCAGAACCGGCCGTGGCTGGAAAAATTTTATAAAAATTATTACCAATACTGCCAATCGTGAGACGTTAAAACTATGCCACACAAAGACGAGGCAATTAATGCTAATTATTTTATTGGTACATGTTAAAACAACATTTCATATCCGAAACACTAAAATTAACGCAAATAAAAAACGAATCATTTTGAAATCCTATAATTCCAAGCCTACGTAGCATTTAACTTTAAATGACTGAACAAAAAACCAATTTAATGAATATGAACTATAATTTATTAACATACTTAGCAGAATAGTGATACAGCAGACCACCACAGATCACAGTTCTGTATCTCATAAGAAATTCCAAAAAAAAAAATTTTGTTTTTATTTTTTTAGGTTATGTGGTATGTTGTATTCAGTATTGAAAGATCCACACAATAGTATAGTAAAGTAGGTTTTTATACAGAGTGCATTCTAAAATTGTTTATTCCCTGCAATACATGCTTGGTGTGGTGCAATATTTTGATCTTTTCTGTACACATACTACCATGTCCTTTTATTGTACCCACTTAAGTGCCTCTGCAATAGCACCTTTATGGCAATCCGATTTTTTGCTAATGAGTGTATTGGGGCATCAAAATCATTGGCATTGAAAAGGAGGGCAAGTTTTGCATTTCTTACAATGTTAAAAATCTAAGATAAAGACATAGGAAATGTTCATACATGGTATGATATTTACATTTGCGCTACCTACATTACTCCAGAATGTTAAGAACCAAATTTCCATTCCCTTTACTCCCTCTCCCTGCATATAACTTGAAAAAGGGGAAAGGTAATTGTGCTGCATACAGTAGAAGTCCCAGAAAATCAATTGAACAAAATATTAGTCCCTTTAAGTGTTCCATTTTCAAAATTTTCCGAAATAAATGCGGTAGAGTTTAAACTGATAGGTCTAAAGTAGTGGCACATCCCTTTAAAAACTTGTCAAAAGTAAACTAGATTAACAAGTATACCTTCTCGCTTCCACGCCAGAGGGCGCTTGGAGAAAACAATGCTACTCTTAGCGACTAGAGTGTTTTACACTGACTAGTGTGTTACTTAAATTATGCCCAGGTCTATACTGGTTTCAATTCAGATTCCACCAAAATAGCTCCTTTAAAGCGCCACGTTTTGCTGGCCTTTGTTAATTTTAACTGCATAATGCATGTTTGGATGGATCAATGATATTTTCGGTGCCTAATGTGTATAATTAAGGTTTTTGTGGTGTACTGTATTTGCTTTTTCATGCATAATGAGAATTTTCTTCGGTGTGATTAGAAGCCTTAGCAGAATTCCTCATGTGGCATCAATGTATTGAGGAATAAACTAATGTTTTGCTTGCAAATTCTTAGTTTTGTTACGCAATATGTCCACTTTTTATAATCTGTAGAACCATTTTTATAGATCTTTCAAATTTACTTCCAATTAGTAGTGGAATTTTAAATGCTGTCTATTTTGTTCATATTGTCATTCATTTGCAACGTGTAGTTGCTCCACAAACAGCGTTTCCTTATACTCCACGCAATGTACAATTTTTCCTAGTTTTACTGTGATTAAGTAATTTAACAATTCGTGATAATTATCTACATCGCCTCGCGTCACGGCATTTGGCAAGTCAACTTCCCAAGGAAAATATTTCTGAATAATGATCCTTATAACTTGATGTATACCTAAACACTTTCACGAGCCTTCATCCCCAGAAAGATTCCGGAACGGAGAATCCAAAACGCAGATAAGCAGCCCTTCTAGAGGCGAGAAACTGCGACGCATTTCTTACTCGGGATAGTAGTGCCACTGAGCAGGTATGCCACCGAGTATGAATGAAGCTCGCATTTGTGCGCTCAAACATGTGTGGTTATGTCGCCAAGCACGGTCTAGATTCTTAGCTACACTGCGTGGAACCAGGACAAAATTATGGGGCAGCTTGTGACTATTTTCATTACTGCAATATGTTTGAGTTGTTCCCAGACATGCAATATCGGGACAACTAAAATAATGCATTTTATGTCACCTTTGTGATACTTCCCCTCCTCACATTTACGCCCTGCATCAAACGAGACACCAATATCTGAAACCTAACCGGCCACACATTTTCACGTGTTATCGCAGCACTCCTACATCAATGGATGCCAACTGTCTTGCAATCCAGCTCCTCTGCTTCCACTAGACGCGCCTTCACACTCGGCCAAACAACCGAACGCATTACAGTTCTTCGGCAACCTGGAAATTACCCCACATTGTGAGACAACCAAGCCGATCCTAACGACCAAAATGGTATGCAAATGTTATCCCCAATATTACGTATATCAAACCACGTGCAAGGTTAGTCTTCATTTAAAGTAAAACTGTACATGCCAATCTCTCTGATCCTCCAAAACCTCTAAGAGAGAGTAGAAAAATATATTAATAACGCAGCCATTAAATTTATAAAACAGGGAATACAATTACTTATAAGGCAAATAAACCAACAAAATACGATTGTTGCTGCCCATCGTCGTGGAACCATTCTAAAGTCAGCCAGAATCTTGAATGCAGTTCTTGTAAAAACCAAATGTAACCGTGCGTCATTCTTAAGTGCAGACGAAGTAATTATGGTTTGGTAACTTAATCTGAGATATGACTTATGGGGCAGCACAACTGGACTATCAAGAACAGAGGCTTTGAAAAGTTAATTGTATGGTATCCTAAAACCTGTCTTATAGGACGTTGAAATGTTATACAAATCCCTACGTAGTATTATATTATTGATCAAGTAACAGAAGGAGGAATCCATCAAATACATCAAATGCTTCCGTATCTTAAGTGCTTTAGTAAATTATGCCGAACTTTATGTAAATGCAGTATTCTGTTCGAGACACTTATGTTTTTCTTTGGCAAGGTTTAAATATTTAAGGAGGGCCTTCCCATGCCATATTGGATTCTTGGTTTTTCTAACTTGTTTAGGTTTTTTAAAAATAAAGTTCTGAAAGTACTATTATACCGAACTATATATTACCTTACTAAGCGACACAGGCGTATTAACGACTAAACTACGAGCCCATTAATTACTTTACAATATTAATTCTGCCAAAACGTTTGCAAAATCAGTACTGTGACATAAATACGAGTTCGTAGTTCAGACGTTATGTCTGTACTGCTGTGCAAGGTCAATAGCTAGCTGGGTATAAGAGTAATTTCAGAATTTTCTTTTAAGAAACAAAGAAGTAAGAAAAACCAAGAGTTCAATATGACGAGGGAAAGTTTCCTTTGAGCACGGGCAACGGACTGTATAAATGTTGGTTATATTCCTTCATTGGGTGGCGTGTTACTGTCTTGGCCCTTTAGTAACTGGACTTTAACTGATACTGACAAGATAAACCCATTTTATGGATTATGGCTGTTTTGACTTGCGTGACCAGTACTTTCGTTCCAGTTTTGCGGAGATGGAATTTGTTTGGATAGAAGGGCGTAGCAAGTTACATCATTTAGACAACCATTTTGCTTTGCATTTTTATTATCACTGTCTGTTGAATATTATAACATATTTTTCCGCACCTGCTGCCATCGAATGTTTAGACTAGTGTTCGCATTGTAGGAGTTAAGACAACTCATTCTGTAATTCTAAAACTGTTAAACTGTTATTTTGACATGGATGCCTTGTGTGGAGTCAGCGGCCAAAAATACTCCAGCGCGGTTGAATATTTGTTTTGTCCGTGCTTATACCCGCTTGCATGTTAATATTTTTCTATGTTCTAATGCTAGCAAATTACGTTGTCCTACTTTTGATTACACGAATGTACCCACATATTTGTAACTAAACAACCCTCGTACTTAAAAATATCAATTCTCAGTCTTTAAAGCAAAATAAAGTTTTGAATCTGAAACCATGTTACTAGACCGACTGCATATTCAAGACATTATGTGACCCAGATAATGCATTTGTTAATTTGGTATCAAGCATACAAATTTTATGTGCCAACATTAGTACAGTTAGATACCAACGTTAACACACTTAGCAGTGTAATTGTCCTAGGATTCATTCTTTGATCAAACCTGCCGAAATCTTACAGCTTGGGCAGCCACTGATTTATGGAGAATGTAAAGTACTATACGGTCCCCCCACCCCCTCCATTTCTTAAGAAATGTTTGGTTCAAAAACTTGGCACTGTATATGAGAGAGAGCGAGAGAGAGAGCGAGAGAGAGAGCGAGAGAGAGAGAGCGAGAGAGAGAGAGCGAGAGAGAGAGAGCGAGAGAGAGAGAGCGAGAGAGAGAGAGCGAGAGAGAGANAGAGAGAGAGAGAGAGAGAAAGAAAGAGAGAAAGAGAGAGAGAGAGAAAGAAAGAGAGAGAGAAAGAAAGAGAGAAAGAGAGAAAGAGAGAAAGAGAGAAAGAGAGAAAGAGAGAAAGAGAGAGAAAGAGAAAGAGAGAGAAAGAGAGAGAGAGAAAGAGAGAGAGAGAAAGAGAGAGAGAGAAAGAGAGAGAGAGAAAGAGAAAGAGAAAGAGAGAGAAAGAGAGAGAAAGAGAGAGAAAGAGAGAGAAAGAGAGAGAAAGAGAGAGAAAGAGAGAGAGAGAGAAAGAGAGGGAAATAGAGAGAGAGAAAGAGAGAGAAAGAGAGAGAAAGAGAGAGAAAGAGAGAGAGAGAGAGAGAGAGAGAGAAAGAGAGAGAAAGAGAGAGAAAGAGAGAGAGCGAAAGAGAGAATACTAGGTTGTAATTAAAGTGGCTCTACTCTCACTGGCAAAGTGTATGCCGTAATGAGCATATGACAATGATATTTCGTACATTTTCTAATAAAGAAACGACGCGGAAACGATTTACGCTAGAATAAAAATTAGTTACAATTTCAATCATCAGGCGAAAATGTGGTGCTGTACAAGTGGTAACGTGTAGACATGAGAGTCATTTGACAGAACACGACATACTGTATCAGTTCTGTGAGGAACACAGTATGGCTCTTGCGAAGAGAGACCATGCGCTGTTAGAGAAGTTAGTTGACCAGAACAGCCGCAACAGCAGTGCTGAATTGAGGTAATATCGCCGCCTGAAAGGACCGCGTAGAGGATAGGTGTCAACAAATTGGTCACAGATGATAAAAATGGACGTTGAAGTTGCTGTGGCTGATCATACCGCACGTACCTCACATTCGACAACCTGTGCTCGAATGGTGTCACGTGAATTTTCTAACCCATTATCAACAGTTAAAAAGGTTCTGCTGCACTTTTTACACTGGTACTTCTACAAGATTAAGATTGTGCACCAAATGAAACCCCACGATCCGCAGCAACACCTTGACTTTGCCATTGGGTTCTTGGCACGAATGGAAGTGGATGTGGCCGGAGAATATTCTCTGGACTAACGAGTAACATTTTATGCTCGGAAGTACAGTGAATACGCTTAACTGTCTCATATGTGGTTCAGCTAATCCGCATATTGTGCATGAACAGCCATTACACACTGTGTAGCATGGTGTGGATTCACAGACGCCTTTATTTTTGGTCCGTATTTGTTTATTTATTTATTTATTTAAGAAAGTTACACCCCCACGGACTTGTACGGTGTACCATCCGTTACGTCTGCAAGTCACCCAAGACATCCTCAAGCAGTATGTGATTCCTGCACTGCAAGAATGTAACTCTGTTGAGACAACTATTTATGCAAGATGGGACAATACAGCAAATTTATCTCCAAATGCAATGTCTTCTTCGTGCATCCTTTACAAATTAATGCATTATCTCTATAATGTTTCCAATTACATGGCCTGCGCGGTCCCCTGACCTCAATCCATATGACGATATGTCGCTGTGATTCCAGTAAAACTATTGCAAGCAACTATTGATCACGCCGTTTTACAGATAGAGCACATCGTTGATGTCTCCAGTGCGCATATTTAACACATATTTTAACAACCAGATGATACGGTAATAAAGTTGTTACCATTACACTTTCTGGCGTGGTTTACCATACATTATCTGCATAGGACCTGTTCCTATACTGCACAATTTCCAAGCGTTTAATGCTTCTACAGTGCCACCTATTCGCCTGGTGGCGGAAATTGTAACCTATTTTATTTCTAGCGTAAATCGCTTTTGCATTCTCTCATTAGTGAAGTTACTTTTTATCACTGCCATACGCTCATTACAGTCCACACACACACACACACACACACACAGCCACTGTGAACAACACCACTAATTATAACCACCTGGTACGTAGGTTCATTAGAGGTATTTTGTTAGTATGCCTCCAAAACCCAGTGTAATTTTTTCTATTTGGTCACCTCTAACTGCTATAGGCAAATCGGCAGAACAAACTACATAAAACAATATAAATGTGATTAGTTATTATCAATTCATTCAACTAGAGCACGCAAACATAGCTTAATGCTATGAGAATTATTTTGCTTAATACTTTTTCACATTACCTCTACTTTTAACAGACATTTCAAATATCTATGCACACTAATCGTTGCTAGCTATAATTTTTGCACATTTACAGGGATTTTTCTGTACTATTTTGAGATCAGGTGGTACGAAGATTGGGTTTAAATATGGCAAGGAAACGAGATGCCTTGCCCGCGAATCTGGTCATTCAGAGATGGGATTCCCAATATTTTGAGGCCCGTGTACCCTTATTACTGTTGTAGGAGGTAAATACCCCCCTCCCCTTTTTTTCCCACACACTGACATGCAACAAATTGGTTATATTTACATGTTTGTATACATAGGTATATATTTTAATATGCACATATATTCAGATATACAACACACACACCTATACACCTACCTACTGTAGCGTTGAGTATTATATTAACTTAAAACTTCAATGTTGTTTTATAATACTTCTACTTTTAAAGTTTTTTTCTCGCCATGTGGTGAGAATGTGACGGATGTTGCCTTTAGCGTCTTATCTCGGAGTGCTCCCATTTACTCTGGCTTTGCTTTCTCTAACCTCTTCATCTCAATAAAGGTTACCGTCTCAAACATTCGCTCGACGATTATAGTCTATCAGTGGTATCATCACACTTTTGGAATAAAGCCTTTGAAAAATCACCCAATACATTATGTGCTTTCTTGTTTGATTATTTACTAAACATATCACGTAAGTAGAATGATTATGGGCATTCTGGCATAAGGAAATGGGAAAGTAGGAGCCAGGAGCCAGCCTGCCGCCATGTTGTGACGTCCCCCAACACCCACATTGGATTTTGGTGGCCTTGTCCTTGCTATTGACCCTGAACTTGTAAAAACTTGAATCCAACAAATTATAAAAAATTTATAATAAAAAAATTTTTAATGTTTAAAAATTTATAAAAATTATTTAACATTCATTTAAAAAAAAAATTAAAATTATTCTAATTTATTTTTTAAAAACATACTATCTGGAGGTCCTCAACACCATTTCCAGCAGACCACTGACTCACCACCAATTATTCTCATTGGTTAATTAGTAGACAGGCCTCCACCCCCTCACCCATACACATTCTGTCGTATACAGCCATCTTAATTTTTTGGCTTGTCATTTGTTTAAATTTTCAACATGTAGGTGGCACTACTGATTCCAACCAACATGTTATATCTGAGTGACCTTCACCTTGACCTCACATGTGTGACCTTGAACCCATGCCTATGACCTTGGATAATGTTGAACCCAAAAAGAACTGGAAGTTCTAAAAAAAAATGTACAACAATAAAGACTTTTTCATCGATCTCTCGATCAATCTCGCAAACTTTCCATCAATCAGCATAGCAATCAGGAATTCTCACCAATCCACATCCGAATCAACACACCATTACATGTCCCAACCCAAACGCCAATCTTTAGCAATCCTCCTCTGCAATCCACAGCAATCTGTAATAATCTACAACAATCCTCCACATTATACAACAATCTTCCACAATTCACAGCAACCCACACCAAGCCTTCGATCAATCCCATTACCTTCGGTCAATCCAAATCCTTAGCAGCCCTCCTATGCAATCCGTGTCAATCCTTAGATCGATCATTCGGTTTGTCCCCCACCCACATGTATAGATATTACATTCGTTAGTCAACTGTCTCCAAATTTGTACATGTCGACAGAATTAATGATTTGTATGCAGTCAACTATC
This sequence comes from Clitarchus hookeri, assembly GCA_002778355.1. Classification (NCBI taxonomy): domain Eukaryota; kingdom Metazoa; phylum Arthropoda; class Insecta; order Phasmatodea; family Phasmatidae; genus Clitarchus; species Clitarchus hookeri. The sequence continues at coordinate 12,806 of NQII01015884.1, forward strand.
CATGCATTTTTATACTTTTCTTGGTTATTAGATATTTCCATTAATAGTGAACTGCTCATAGCACCATTTTACAGTTGAGGCAAAAAAAGATGCTACACACAAATAAATAAAAACCAATTATTTAAATAATAATTAATTATGTTGTAATTACAATTTCAGAAGAAAGCAGTTCATCACATCATGCGATATATATCCCCGATCCTTCAGTTTACTAATAACTGAAGATGTCTCGTTAATGTGCGTGAGATAACCGCGTTTTTCAAGGTCAATCAAATATCTGAGTATCAGTAAGTTCATTCGGGTTTTCGGGAAATAGGTTGCAAGTATTTTCGCCGTATTCTGTCTTCTACGTGTCGCTTGTTGTAGCAAATGTGTTGGAAGGGGTGTGTAAGTGCATCGAGAAAATCCCCACCATCATCTTCAGCACTATCACTGTCTTCGTGTTCATTTTCATCAATACTCTCTTCATGGTCATCTTCGCCTTCTGTTTTGTATTCTATATCAAATTTGTTTTCTTTGTAGCAGGAGTTATATGCTCATCAGTATTTAGAGCCGAAAACAGTTTAATTTGAAGTTCGTCGACTTCACGCGAAAGTCTTGCAAACAAACCGACTATATTGCGCTCATTCCATCTTTAGCATTAACTGTCTCATAATCACCTGTCTAATCGGTACCCATCGATGTAGCAAGAGGTATTGTCGGCAACACTTTACTCGCAATAGACGAATCCTTGCAGATCTCGGTATGTTCTTTCAATGTATCACCTTGCACAAACTGCATGGGACCAATGTCGTAATGCTTCAACGCCCGAAAATGACTTTGTACACGCCGTTCTCTCTCTCATGCTGACGAGCATTTTGACCTCAGATGAAAACTCTTTCGCAGAATCAGCACTGGCGACAATCAGTTAGAGAAAATGCATGTCGCGACTCCATAATCTTTGAGGTCAAAGGCAGGCCTTCGTATTCGCAATTAATCTTCGTGGTATGACGAGAGAACACTTCCAAATCTATGTTCACTTCACAGTGTCAGAAAATCAACTGTCATTTTTTATGTATAAATGGAGTTATTTTTACAGTAAAGAGCGTACGTAGCTTGTGCCCACAAAAGGTCTTCCACCATAAAATTTATATTTAAAAAAGTATGGGATCATTCTTGTGTATAAAAATGCATGAATAGTTGACTGCATACAAATCATTAATTCTGTTGACATGTACAAATTTGGAGGCAGTTTGCTGACGCATATAATTTCTATACATATGGGTAGGGGAAAAACCGAAGGATTGATCGAAATATTGGGACTGATGGAATGATTGGGATTGGTCCGAGGGATTGACATGGGTTGCTGTGAATTGAAGAGGATTGATTTAGATTGCAAAGGAATTGGCATATATTGCGAAGAATTGTCTTAAATCGCGAAAAATTGTCGCAGATTGTGAAGGATTGGCTTTGATTGCAAAGGATTGCAGCGAAGGATTGGTGCGGATTCGTGTGTGGAGTGAAATGGATTCACGTGTCAATTCATGTGTGGCTCGAGCGGATTGGTACAAATTTGTACGAATTGGTGTGCGGATTGCTAATTGTGGTGCTGATTGTGTGCTGATTGATAGAAAGCTTGCGAGATTGACCAAAAGATTGATAGAAAAAGTCTAATTAAACCTTTAATAATTTTTTTAATTTTAGGATTTTTTTTGTGTTTATGGTTATCCAAGGTTATGGCCGGGCACAGAGTCAAGGTCAAAGTCGCAGACACCCTACTTGGTTAGGTGACGTCACAACATGGCGGTCAGCTGGCTCCTACTATCTGGCACCAATGCCAGAATGCCCATAATCATTCTACTCATGTATCACAAGCGTTTTGTCATTCTGTTAACATAAACGTTTCTTATTTTGTTTATTTTTAACATTAGCTTATATTGTATCTATGTATTATAATAGGTAATTGATATTAAATTATCAAGAAAAACAGAAAGAAAGGGCTTACTGGCAATGCCTAGTAGAAAATAGTTCTCATTTAAAACGCTAAAATGAGTGCGCACAAATACTGTGCGTTGTCCCTTTGGTGTAATATTTTAGACTTAGTTAAACTTTGTTTGCATGTTGGAGGAATAGCCTCAAAGTATAATTTTAATAGGGCTTCAGAAAAGTTTGAAGTAACCAATAATGGACTTCGCAAGGTATCTGGGAAAATTCTATGTACAATTTAACATCAGTCATGGTTCCGGCAACGCTACCTCTTACCTGTTTCTTCAATCGTTGCACGCTGGTTTACAAGTAACTGCACATCCAGATTATCTAGTTTGCTTCCGAAAGCTTCAAAATCATTCACNTCGTTGCACGCTGGTTTACAAGTAACTGCACATCCAGATTATCTAGTTTGCTTCCGAAAGCTTCAAAATCATTCACCGTGCAAGCGCAACACACTTATTTAAGTATGCCGCNAGATTATCTAGTTTGCTTCCGAAAGCTTCAAAATCATTCACCGTGCAAGCGCAACACACTTATTTAAGTATGCCGCCTACGGAGCGACCACTAATAGCCATAACCCATAAAGGTATTTAAGAATAAAATTTGTTACGTGTCAGCAATAAACGTCTCGCCAATCCTGCTAA
>NQII01015885.1:4034-17367 GCA_002778355.1 Clitarchus hookeri
AGGCATTTTAAATTAATTCATATATTGCCGAGAAATGTGCCTAGCAATGTGGCTCAAATAAGTTCCAGGTAGTTTAATGCGGTTAAGGGGCATCCTTAGTAGTTTTTACTAGAAATAAGATAACTCTGTCCAGGCGATAATTGTAAAATAAAATTAACAAAGGTAAAAATGTGTCTGTATAAATATTTTAAATATTCAGTAACAGTAAATACAGCGTAATAGGAAGAAGATAAACCCGAGTCTTCAATCGTGTCTTCGGTTTCGTACGTTTTGAAAGTGTTGGGGATTTAGAAAGATTTATTTACCTCGCATCATTCGCGTTTCGTTCCCCCGTCTCTCCGCAGACATGAAACGATATCTGACCCATGCTAATCTCGTTCCCGGGAATACTTTCCTTCGGCCCGCCTTCAAATGGCGGCGTTGCTGATAATTAACTCGTGTTTTATTCATAACCACTCCGCTTTACCTCTCGAAAGAGTTTCTAGGCTGCAAGTCATGTAATTATATAAGTGAAAAATCCCCGGCAATGCCCGGCTTTATGCTAATGGTACTGATTTAGAGGTGCGCCGATACCAGTTAATGAATTATGCATTGCAAAGTCGTATTCGCTTTGCACTTAGCGGAAAACAATTCCTCCTGACAAATTACTGTCGGAAATATTACTAAAAGAGATTCTTATCACAGATCTAAATAATATTTGAAAGTGTGGCCCTTCCACGGACGTACGACGGTTTCCGAAACGTAGGCTATGTTTAGACTCATATGTCGTGCTTCATAATAGCTTTATTTCGAGCTGAAATCTGGGAGAAAGTCAATGTGTACTCTTTAATGTAAGGCATACGGGGCTATTTGGAACATTTACGACTGCAGACTCGCACGCTTCTTAGATAATGCGCTTCATCCCCTCGTCAAAGAGTAGGATAGTTTACAGATGTGAAATGTAATGGCGGTTCCTTTGATGTCGGCGTACCCATTCTCCGATCGGCTGCGCGAGGCTCTGGGAACCGGGTTCCGTTATCTGGTTGGCTACCGCATGCGGCGAAAGATTCGTCACTGGCATGTGCTGCCGGCTGGCGGGTGAGTTACCAGGCGTTGATTGGCGAACAGAGTTTCGCCATGTTGCTGGCCAGTAACGGTTGGAATGGGCTATATAAGCGGCTGTGTCACTTCTGTTTACGTACTACTCTATGCCTTCATCTCACCGAGGCAGACTCTAAATTCGAATCTGTGGAAAACCACTGATTCGCAGTGAAATTCAATTACTAGAATCAGTGAAAATGGCTCCAGTTAGAATCAGTGGAAAGCCACTGAATGTTTCAGTGAAAAAATTTCACTGATTGAATTAGTGACCTCAAACAATTTCACTGATTGAATAAGTCACTGCCAACTGCAGTGGTGAATTAAATATTGTCTTTATTGAATTTAGCCAAATAATTACGAGAAATAAACACATTTACGATAGTTTACTATTTATATCGTGCAATAAATCGTAATTGAAAAAAGTAAAATATATATATTGCAAGTGGCCGCGATTAAACTCTCACACCCTTTCCGCTTCGCTATTAGACAGCAACCTTACCAATTGAGATACCAAGACGAGCTGCCAATAATGGGGAAAAGATATCTCTCATCGAATGCGTGTAGTTTTAGATTGTATGCCCTTACTTTTCATTTTTGGTTTAATTGGCACCGTTAGGATTGTTAAAACTAATAGTACATACGAGTACACTCTTTTCACAACATTAGATGCAGTGTAAACCTTCAAACTGGGTGTTGTGATGATTACGCGAAAACGAAATGAAAGATGTAAAAACGGAATGAAAGACTGAATGTTCATGTTACTTCATAAAATGGTGTTTCGAAAGACCAAACACACATTAGAAAGTATTTTCTATTGTTTTTAAACGTTTATGCGTTGTTATATCACTTAATACAAGCTGTTTAACGGCCTATTTTTACACTTTGTTTGACGGTAATTTTTACTCGCTGTTTAAATGATCCATCAGTCAAAAAACAAATCACTGAAACATTGAGAAAAAAAATACTCACGAATCAGTGGAAAAGTCACTGAATCAATAAGAGAAACGGGCATTTTGTCACTGATTCATCAGTTAAATTCAGGTACTGTTAGTGTTAACTGATTGAAGCAGTGGAACTCTCACTGATTCAGATTTAGGGCGCAGATCACGCCAGCCTCGCATTCGGTCTTGGGCGTGATTCCCTCCGGCTATACTTTAAGGCGGTTTTCCCTGCGAATTTCTCATCGCTATTACTAATAAATACTGCAGTGCAATTCGTCAATGTGAATTTTCCACATTTTTAAGCCATGTTTATCCTTGCAACACAAAAAATCAGTTCAATACCACTGTTATCACCGTAGTTAACTTAGATAACTACCTATTATAATATTAGTGTGGCCAGCGGAAAGTTATTATGAACAAGTGAGTTTGAATGGGTTTTCCCCCACGTCTTCTTTATCCCCACATCTCCCCCAATTTGTTCCACCGCTGCTTTATTCGTTCTTCATAGGAATGCGGTATAAAACGGGAGTAGCACTGACGCGTAGTCCCTTGAGGCTTGATATAACAAACAGCACAGAATGAAAAAGTGGTAGAATGGAGTGTTGAAGGATATTAGGAATACACCGAGAAAACCCTACCGCCGCAGGAAACGTCTTAAATGTTTTTTTACGAGCGAAACTCTCTACTTAGATTCGTCGACGATTGAGACCAGATAGTTAGTTCAAAGTCGCCATAACGTTCGGTTGTTTGAAGAGTGCTTTAGTACATTTCATACCGCCGTGTTTTCTTGTATTGTGAATGAAAGTGCTCCATGTAATTCTGATACAGTTACTTAACAAAATACCGACTTCAGCGGGGCCGCGGTGCCTGAGCGGTTAGCCTACTCGCCTCCCACCAAGGCGAACCGGGTTCAATCTTCTGCCGGGTCACTCCGACCAGCGGCATCATCCGGAACGATTCCCACATGTGGGAATCGTGCCGGATGATGCCGCTGGTCGGTGGGTTTTCTCGGGGATATGCCGTTTCCCCGTGCCTTCATTCCGACGTTGCTCCATGCTCACCTCGCTTCGCCCTCATCGGCTCTCAAGATCGCGATGTGAAGAGCCGCCCAAATCTCTCCACTCCAACCGACTTCAGTAAAACTTGAGCAAATCGCACCTACAGTTAACACATTGGTTGGAAACAGGAATATTCAATGGTTTTGAGTTCAGCCTCAGAGAGTTATTTAATTAAACTGCCGTTCACTATGTTTGTTGTTTTCATGTTCTAACAACGTGTTGCAGTGACTAGATACTACGAACTTCTGTGCCGATTTCCGATGTGTGTCATACTGATCTAGTAAATCGAACTACATTATTGTAAATAAACTTTTGAGAAACAATTAGTGAATATGACGATGATGGAGATGTCTGTCTGGACGGCGCATTAAAAGTGCAAAGTTTTCATTTGTGGTCTCTTGAATATGTTTATTTGTGTAATATACTCACAGGAATACCAACTTGTGTGATTGTAACATATTTTACATTTCTAACCATGTTACGGTATCACCAGAGTGACTCATAAACACTGTGAATTAGATCGATGGTAATTTTAAGTTCTGCCTACGACGTAAAAAACAGGAAATTTGCTAAAATAAGAAATTAATCAAGGTTTTAAATGAGTTCGCGGTCAAGGTGGATAATTTGTATTTTCAAGCACCCTTACAAGCATAATTAAGCAGGCCTCTTTGCAGCGTGAGCACATCACAACAATAGAGCAGATGAGCATGGTGGTTCCTCTGATGTGGGCGTGGCCATTCTACGCTTGGTTGCTCGGAAGGAACGGGCCTTGCTTATGATTGGCTATTGAATGCTGCGAAGGTTTTCTGTTGGTTGGGCTGCCGGCTGGCGAGTATTTTACCAGGCTCTGATTGGCGAATGGCGTTCCAACATGTTGCTGGCCAGTGACGTCATTTTGCTGGCGCGTGCAGCTAGAGATCGCAGAATAAACGGCTGTCTTACCTCTGTATTCTTACGTTCTCTGTGTCACAGTTTTATTGGCACACGACAGAAAAGTTTTCAGCTGTGGACTCCATTCGGGTTTATATTTTTACGCTCTAAGCCTCAATCGGTCATGGCTATCAGTAAAATTACATTCACTGAAAGTCAGTTGATAAGTTACTGCTGACTAGCAAATTCAAGCATATGAACCGGGAACAAGTGTCTTAACGGCAATTGAATTCTCGGCATATAGTGGTTATCACAAATAAATCAGCGCAAGTCAACCATCATTTTAATTAGTTATCTGTAGAGACCTGAATAATTCGCGGATTTATTTTAGGACAAGCTAGAATTCAAAACACATGCGTTTATATAACTTAATCCATTGGCCCACGCCGTATTTGACATTTCCTGGAGAATGCCGGTCCAATAGTCGCCCTCCACTGTGACAGCAAGCAACCAATGTGCAGTTGATGTCGGTGTATTTGTACATAAGACTGTAGAGTCTAGCCTGCAGGTCATTGAACTCGCGATTTTTTCCGGTCTCTAGTTACCTGGCATTGATTATCAGCAGCTCAACTTTCACTGTTTCCCACTTATTCGGTTCAATTCTCAGTGGTTCAGATTTCTCGAGTGTACGATGTCACTCCAGGAGTGCCACCAGTAACGAATAAATAGTCCAATCAGTGTATTTGGTTTTGGCCGGCCGCGAATTGTTCACAGAGGTTGGAACTGTTCCCTGGCAGAAGTGCGCGGAAAGACCGTCGACAGCCCGCTGCGCTGGCTTTCTCGCTGACAATGCTCTCATCGCCCGAGCCCCGCAGCCCATCACACAAGAGCTCTGATCACGAGCGAGTCCGCGTCGCTGGGCCCTGGTTAATTGAACACTCTTTGACAACAACCTTTGCTGGAGGAAAAAAACCAGAGCGTGGCTATTTTGGGGACACGGCCGTTGGTGTTACGTTAATACGTCTTCTTTAGCGGGCAACATTTTCTTTGCGATATGCACCGAGAGAAAAGTCAACGAAAAATATTTATTTGCAGAGGGCAAGTAAGATATTTTAGTTGCCCCCGACAAAATATTTTGTTGAAGAAGCAAAGCTCGGTAAGCAACAAAATTATTTGTGTACATCTAAAAAATTGTGCTTTTGAATTGCGTAACAAAATATGTGTGTTGTACCAAAATAAAGCAGACTGTCAACAAAATATTTAGTTGGATCAACTGTAGATATGTATTTGTTTGGTGTCTCATTTGGTTGACTTCGTTCGAAGTTACAGCTCGAGGGTTTATTTGTACATTTTGTGACAGTTAGGATAGTAGCAGGGGTTGTTGGTGCTTTAATTAATGCCTAATAAAGGTTTGAATATCCTAATTAAACAAGTTTAACAGGAAACTAAAAAGTAAAAGCTGTAAAACATGAAATATTTTTTTTCGCGTTTTTGCCCACTTTAAACTGTATGCATTAAAAAATATTCCTATTTCACTGGTAATCATTGTATATGCTGTTCACGATAAAGTGAGCACATTTTGAAGTTCTCTCATAGTCAATAAATATAGTTTATTGTAGCCTTAGACGTTAACTTTAGAGTCCGGTGAAATGTATACACCGTGTTTATTACTTACGTACCAATATTCATTTTAAAAAGTGGCGGAAGGATAAAAAATGGCTCGCAGGAAAAAAAATAACTAGGGCCTCAAAAGTACTCACTTTACCGTGAACATTTTATAGCTGAGGTTGCTAGGCGTAGCGCGCTGGCGCGAACGATATTGGCTCGAATGTCTATCGGATAGCCGAAGAAATCTTTAGTTGCGCCAACCAAATATTTGTACGGGGCAACCAGATAAGAAAAAAAAAATAATTTGGTTTTAACAATAAAATGTTTTATTGCTCGTATTACACAAACAATTTATTTTGCTGCGCCAAACTACAAAACCTTTTCTCAGTGTGGAAGTGAAGCGAAATAAATGAAATGGGGCACTTGAATTGTATTGCTCAAGTCGACACATCTGCACGATATGTTTCGTTTGACCGTGTCGGAGTGTCGAGATACACTGCCCGGGAATGTTCGCCAGTCGCCGCGGGCCCCCACCTGCACCTCGCACAAGGGCGGTTCCAACTCAATGTCTTACACCGTAAAAAAAATTTCTGGTTAACTCCCTAAACTGCAATGGAAGTTCTTAACGTATACACTGCATGGTAATAATACCACACATCAAGCTCCTTATACAGGAATGTTTAGCGTCGCTACTGTACAAAGTTGGGAACTTCCCTACGCATTTGACTGTATCCTGAGCAAATGTAGGAACGCTACAATGAATGTATAGGGGAAAACAGTACCATTCCTGCTTCCTCACTAAGCGTGTACAATGGTATGGTAAATTTCCGAATATTTTCTTGGAGTGTATACTCGATCGAACGAGGCCACGTTTCGTTCAATGGCGTTATAATTCGCGAAGTTATAGTGTCGGAATGTACCGCCCTGCAAACGTAACATCGCCGTTTCCGTCCTGGTACCTCATGTGTCGGTTTTACTTTAAAGACGTGTTCACATCAGAAGTAATCACGGCCAGTGACCACGTACTTATTGCAGGCTGTTCGCAGTAAAATGAGATTTCTCAGGCTTAGGGTAGAGTTTGGCATAGGGAAAATTTCCGCCGCTAGGTGCGCAGTGTTCCAAAAGTCAACTGTTAATTTAAAATTTTTAGCCACGTGAATAATAAAAGAGAGAGATTATACTTTCTTACGAAGTTTTTTATATATGTTTTATGATTATTACAATTATCCTGTTTTTTAACGTGGGAAATGGAGAAAATCTGGTACATTGCCGTCACTAGCGCTTACCTAGTGACGAAAATGTGTACATGTCAAACTTCTAACATTGATCTTCCCAACCTGTAGTAGAAGTAACCTTATTATGGGCTGTGATTGTGTAGTGGTTGCTTTCAAAACTCTTCATTTTATCATGAACGGCCTTCAAAGTTAAACTTGTCTGAAGTACTTAAACGATTAAGTTGGCAGCAGTTGTGAAAAAGTAGCTACGTGCATGCCTTAGCGTCTTGTTAGCGGCTGCTTGCAGTGTCTGTTCATCGCCGCAAGTATTCTAGCCATATGTTCACATGCGAGAGTAAATTATTACGCGTTCCAGAAAGACTCGCGTTATACACGTTGGAAAAATTCACGTGGCAATAAGCACGTGTTCCGTTAACCGTATTTAAACCATGTATCGTCCGAACGACGCTCATTCCGATCAGGCCTACTGGTATAGACAAATTAAAGTTATGCGCTTCAGATTGGTTCGTTGGCAAAAAAAAAAACATTCGGAAGTTAAAAAAAATTTATCGAACCTTGGAGTGATTAACAGAGTAAAAAAACGGGATGTTGGGGAGGGGGGGGGCGACAGCAGGTCGAAACAAACGTTTGAATTAATTCAGTTGGGTTTCGTTATATTTTTTATTTGTTGCTCTTCTTACGCCCTCGTTTCACACCGTAATACGCCACGTATATCCTCGCCGTACGTGACGTTCGAAATATGAACCCAACGCACTGCGATTTTAGGCTCAAACCAACGGCACGGCCATTGTCGGTCTTCTTTTCTGTAATTATTTTGTGTACTGCGCGTTAATTGTTCTGCGCATTTTTGTATTAACAACTTCTATAGCAGTAGTTGTGAACGTTAATTCAATGCAGCAATGAATACTGTTTTAAAATTCAAAGAACTAATGGAAGGGTGAATTGGTACGTCTGAAATAAAAAAACAAATTAGGAGATTTTAATTAACTTAGGTAGGTGTGTTAGTATTTTATTTCAACGTTGTTTAGATTAATTACTCACAGTATCAAAAAGAATAACGAAATCTGAACTAACGCGCTTAAAGTAAATGTCTACAGGATAGGTCGAAACGTGAGAGTAATGCTAAAGTGTGTAGGTACGAGGTAGGTATGACAACGTCACAGGATCAAATATTGTGATTTATCCGGCTGTCATGTGAATCTGAAAGGAAAGACTAGCTGCAAAATTTCCCTCACACACCTTACACCGCTTCTGTTTTGAACACTTGGAAGAGACGGTGTCGCGCCTTACATGTAAGTTGTGTCAACGGCTGGAGTAGTTTTTTTAACACAAAATTGCATAAGTAGTCATTCTTTTCGCAACATGTGAGTTTAAACTCTTGCAAATACGTATTTTTTTAACATTAACTATGCATTTCTTTCGGCACTCTTTGAACATATTCGATCAGCTTGTTTTAATGCAGAGCTGACATTTAAATTGTAAAGAAAACCCTTGATACATACTTCTCGATTTGCTTATTGTCAGTTACAAACAAGTATGGGGGGGATATTCCAAAATTTTCTCGCTGTTGCTACTTTTTTGTTACTTTTCTTTATTTATTCAAATATTCAGGTCCAAGAATCATCCTGCCAATCTGCCCTTTGATATTTTCTGTGGTTAAAAAAATGGCTGTCAGTATAATTGGTTAACGAGGTAGGCAGAACGTTGTTTTTAGGTTTGATGACTATCAGAAATCCTCAACATTCTTAAAACACATTAAATAAAGTTTTAATGCAACAATGTTTTCGCAGAGAAAAGGTATACGTTTTATCGCTGCTCTTCGGTTTCGAGTACTCTGTCTTACTAAATTTTGTTCTTCGCATGCCTGTTATTTAAAACCGAGTATTGCGTGCGCTTTTACAGTACATTGGTTGTAAAGTTCCTCTCTACTCACAGGAGTTAATAATCTTCTTTTTCCTCTGTAGTCCCATCAACATACATGATCTCCTGTTGCGATGTAAAAGAACAAGTATTCGAGAACAAGTTAACCCCTGTCGATGTTATTTCCATCCGAACATATTTACCCAGTCGCACTTATCAGATATCATCTGCTGCCTACTTCTGTAACACAGACACTTTCTAAAAGCACTGCGCAATAAAATGTATTATTTGTCCCTGGCATTTAAAGAAACATACACTCAAGTTGACTACGCAAAACAAACATTCCGGACTGGAAAATGTCGTTTGGTGACCATTGAGCTATAACGTTACGCTTACTAATTCTGTCGTTTTTCTTCTCTTTCTGCGTTCTGTTTGCTTCTTTATTCGCCTCTTTTGTAACACGCTCCATCGTATCCTTCTTTTGGTTTCTCTTGCAGAACAAGCCATGCAACCGTTCAAAGTTACGATACGATAAAACTCGTTTTTTCTTTCCACCTTCGTTGATGTTATTTTACAAGAGAACATTTTTCATCATTCCTCTTTGCTAACTATGATGCTGTTTGCTTGCTGTCTTCATTCTTTATGCTCCATCTTCTGTTATTGCACTGACTTGGTATCAGCATTCCTATGCTTACACTAAACAACACTAAACAGTGTAAACTGTAAACATTCTTTCAAGAGGATCAAAAGCATTTTCCGCGCACATGTGTCTCTTTTTAAGCGAGACACATAAAAATGGCGAAACACGAATTTTAATTTTTTTTTTTTCCCTTCAAAGTGAGTTTTGTAATAATATCAGAAGTTTTATCTGGCAGTCAGCGATTTCAATTCCAAGTTGCTGTTGATAAAATGGATATCTTCCTCTTCGAACTTTTAATTTCATTCCAAACAAAAATTCCTGCAGTTCGGTCGCGTTGCACAAAGCAGCTTGTTTTTCCTTAATAACTCATTATCTATCTGTAGCCTAGATCCCCTAAATATTTTAGTAAAATTTAAAATCAGTGATTAGTAACAATTTTTCAAATGACGTCATTTGACATGGAGTAACTTGTGCACCAAATAATGTTCGCCTTCTTAACTTTATCCTTACAAAATTGCATCCAAAAAAAGTAAAAAAAAATTGGAAACAGACGTTTATTTAACCTTCAATTTCCGTTTCTTTAGTGAGTCGTTTATTTGCATTATCTTCAAACTTTTTTAATCAAACGTTTAAAAAATCACCCCATGTATTGCGCTTTAGTTGTTTCCTTAATAAATCACGTATCACAAGGTTTTTATACTCTTGTTAACATGAATAGTATCTCATTTTTTAAATTGATATTTTACTTATATTTTATGTATTATTATGTTTTACTTATAGTTAATATGAATGAATGCAGTGGGAACATAGGTGTTTTGGTAATGCCTAGTAAGAAATACTTCTCGTGCAAAATATTATTAAACTGATTGCGCACAAATAACGTGCGTTGTTCATTTGGTGTAATTTTCTAGAGATACTTAAGCTTTGTTAGCATGAGGCGTAGCAATATCCTGAAAGTAGAACCTAAGAAGGGCTTCAGAAAAGTAGGAAGTAACTATGAATTAACTATAACGACAGTTTAACCACTGTGAAACGTCTACTCACTTTGAAAGTTCTCTCTTGTATACATAGATACCTAGGTCAGTGGCCTAGTTAGGGGAGGGAAGGGGGAGGGGAGTTTGTCGGGACATATTCCCCTCTCCCCTTACCTAATGGGAAGAAATTATTCAAAAATAAAACTTCAAATAATTACAACTTTTTTATTATGGAAGAAATGAGTGAACTTGAACATGAAGGATATTTATAGCATTCCGGAGTTCCATATCTGAAACTTAGACTATTGATTGTAAATGATTTGTTGAACTAAAAATAAGTAAACTGATATATTAAATTTTTTCTCATATGAGTAATATGCAATCTACCTTTATCACGGAGTTTTATAGAATTTTGTAGTGCCTTCTCTGTATATTAGCCCATTGGTTGTAGGTAATTTTTTGAATTAAAGATATTTTTAATATTGTAGCTTTCCTATTTAAAATAAAAATTTAATGCCCCCTCCCCTCATTGCAGTAAATTTCTGGCCACTCCCCTGACCGCGGTGAATATGCAGTAGAATTGTTGCTCAGTGGGATGCAGGAAGCGACGCGGTGGTCATCCAGCAACAAGTCAGCCGGCTGAGCGAAGGAGGAGATCGACGGCGCGTTGGAGCCAGTGTTCACCTTGGCATCTCAACGGTTGGCAGCAGTGCCTGTGGGAGCGAGGGTTGTGGTTGGCGGCAGGCTGGGTGCCGGCATTTGAGGGTTGAGGAAGCGCTAGCAATTCGACAATCCACTGCTTCCCCCGTGCATGCCCGTCGAACGCCGGCAATTTCGCGTTTGGCGCACCCCCCTCCCTCGCATACTCTATTTCTCCCCCTCATCACCCTCTAACATGTACAGATTTTCCCTTCATCGTGTTACCCAGATTCTCCACTATCCCAGACAGCGCTACCGTCTACCCGTACACCGCTGGAGGTACCACATTCGGCCACTTATTTAAAAATACACCCTAAAGGGGTCCACCTACCTGGAGCTATTTTCAGCGCTTGGGGCCGACAAGCGTAGAAGCAATAAATGCTACAATGTTACGTGAATCAAGAGCGCCATCGTCACTAAGGCTCTGAACTGATTCATAGTGTTCTCGTCGTGCTACGCGTACCTATATGCTGTTCACTGTTACTTGAGCACTGTTGAAATAAACTTTTGAAAAATGTCACTGCCCTTATCTGCATGAATTTTAACTGTTTTCTGACAGGAAATGCGACCAGTAAAGTTGGCAACAGCGGTAACGGTTCCATATCTTCGCGTTGAATTAAAAGTGGTACGTTAATCTTTGTTTATTATTCAAATTATTTATTTTGCTTTCTATTTTGTAATGCATATAAGTGTTGAAATTGGCACATTTCTAAACTGTTTATTTTCGTAATAATTTCATAGTTTAATTTTATCGACGCATGAATAAAGTGATCAGGCCCACATGGCGGTAGAATACACTATATGCATAAAAGTATATCTTAAGCAGGACTTTCAAAAGTGCCCAGTTTACCGTGAACAGCCTATTTGGACTTTAAGCGGTGCCCTAAAATTTAATTGGTGGAAAGTCTGTAGCAATGTTCAACGCAGGGCCCTTGGCCATTTTTTGTGTGTTTGACGTTTATATTTCGAGATGCAGCCGTTTCTTTTTAACTATGTTGGAATGAGTAAGTGAAAATATTTTGGCGGCTCTTAACAGCGAGGTTTTGAGAGCCGATGAGGGTGGTTGAGGTGAATATGGAGCAGCGTCGTAATGAAAGGGCGGGGAAAATGGGAGATACCCGAGAAAACTCGCCGATCAGAGGCATCGTCCGGCACGATTCTTACATGCGAAAATCTGGGGTGACCCGGTCGGAATTCGAACCCGGTTCGCCTTGGGGGGAGGCGAGCAGGCTAACCGCTCAGCCTCGGAGGTCCCTATGTTAGAGTGTTCTGATTATTTCTAATGTACGTGACGTGTTGAGAGCACTCGCCAGGTCTCGTCTGAAGTGTGAGTTATTTTCATATGTAAGCACATTGGGCCGGCCACGTTTAATAGTTTCGTGGGAAAACGTGAGTTTAAAACACCATGTAAGTGTAACGCAGTTCAGGCGCCAGGTGGGCGGGCCTTTTGAATAACTATAATAGTTCCAGAAACAATTAAACCGCTGAAAAGTGCTGCTCGCTAAAAAATAAGTTGCAGCGTCCCGGGTGTTTGCGATTTCGCAAAATCGTTGAAAACAAAAATCAAGCTGAACCAGTTATTGAGTCTGGGTCCTCCCTAAGCCTGTTATAACTGCGCCACGTAGCTCCGTAGACGTGCATATTTCATTACTTTAAATGTATTATTGCAATATTTTATATTAAGAATCCCGTACAAAATTTAAAGAGCAGACACATTTGACGCAAATTTTCCTCTTATAGAAATGCCTTGGACTTACTAACTACTTAAAATGTGACGCAAATTTTCGTCGTGATTTTCGTTTACGTGTAACTACAATATGATGGCGTTATTTTTAAGAGAATTGTCCTCAAATTTCGCTGTGTTACTTTGTGAGAGTGACAGAACTTATTAAACACGAATGCGCTCATATCGAGTAGTCACAAAGATAATGGGTTATGATGAAAGGTGTCACGTCATTCCTCGGTTTTGTGTCCTGATAATGAAGGTAAATNTATATTAAATTTTTTCTCATATGAGTAATATGCAATCTACCTTTATCACGGAGTTTTATAGAATTTTGTAGTGCCTTCTCTGTATATTAGCCCATTGGTTGTAGGTAATTTTTTGAATTAAAGATATTTTTAATATTGTAGCTTTCCTATTTAAAATAAAAATTTAATGCCCCCTCCCCTCATTGCAGTAAATTTCTGGCCACTCCCCTGACCGCGGTGAATATGCAGTAGAATTGTTGCTCAGTGGGATGCAGGAAGCGACGCGGTGGTCATCCAGCAACAAGTCAGCCGGCTGAGCGAAGGAGGAGATCGACGGCGCGTTGGAGCCAGTGTTCACCTTGGCATCTCAACGGTTGGCAGCAGTGCCTGTGGGAGC
>NQII01015886.1:0-15303 GCA_002778355.1 Clitarchus hookeri
TTTTATCCTTTTGTCCCCCCGTGTTACATGTTCGAAGAGAATAGTGTCCTCGTGTGTGTGTGTGTGTGTGTGTGTGTAGGATTTTATGTGAAAGCGGAACAGAGGCTAGGAAGGATTAAGGGGCTTGCGNGTGTGTGTGTGTGTGTGTGTGTGTAGGATTTTATGTGAAAGCGGAACAGAGGCTAGGAAGGATTAAGGGGCTTGCGAGAAGAGGCACTCGTAAAGGTAAATACAACGAGACCACATTGCGAAGTGCCTAACATGAATGCATCCAGGAACTATAGCTGGTTGCAAACGTCTGGCAAAGATGNACGAGACCACATTGCGAAGTGCCTAACATGAATGCATCCAGGAACTATAGCTGGTTGCAAACGTCTGGCAAAGATGACGAAAGAGATGTAACAATGAGTTTGGACCGACTAGAGCTTGCCGTAGAGTTCGTTGAAGTATTAAAATGAACATTATTTCCTTTCAGCACTGTCAATGCTTTGATGTTAGTAATACATGGCAACACCTATAAAATAGTACGCTAGCTAATAAAAACGTACTTAAGTTAGCACTTTAAGAAAATTACAATCTAACCTAGAATTAGTGAATATTCACTTATTGACAGTGAATTTTTACTGAACCAATAAGTTAAAACTGCTCCATCCAGAATCAGTGGAAAACTACTAATTACATCAGTGAAATAAATCATATTATTCAAACAGTGATATATAAGTTAATTCGTCTGATTATTAAGTGAACATAAACTGTTTCAAAGAGTTGCTTCAACAGTCAAAACTGCAACTTTCACTGTTTTAGCAATGAATAGTAACTTTCACTAAAAGTTGGTTCAGTCGAAACAACAGTAATTTCCCCTGATAAATTAGTAGTGTAGTTACTAATTTATAAGTGAATAGTAACTTTTCAATACAGTTCGTTCTGCTGAAAGAACAGTCAGTTTTGTAGATAAATTAGCAGTGAAAACCACTAATTAATTGGTGAATAGTAACTTTTTAAAACAGTTTATTCAGCTGACAGAACAGCAACTGCTGCAGTAACTTTCCAACACAGTACATTCAGCTGAAAGAACAGTAATTTTTACAGATACATTAGGAAATCACTAATTCATTAGTAAACACATAGTAACTCTTTTTTAAATGATAAAGTGGCAGTCTCGACTCTGATTTATTAGTGAATTGTAATTTTCGCAAAGAGTTTGTTCAACAGAAAGAATACTAATTTCAGCCAATAACTCAGCAGTTCACCAACTCATTTTTAAAAGAGTAAATTTTACAACTAGTTAGCACAGCTGAAAGATGAGTAATTTCTGGTGATAAATCAAGTAGTATAATGACTGATTTTTTAGCAAATAGTTACTACTTGTTAAGCACGAACACTTCTTAACAGGGAACTTCTTAAAAGGGTTTTACTGTATTAATGTATTTACAAAAGTTTGCTCAACTTAGAAAAACATTTCAGTTGTTAAATCTGCAGTGCAATCACCAATTTGTTAATGGAAATCAATGTTTACAAATATGTCCTAAAAGAAAGCATAGTGATTCATATTATGTCTGTAATATCAGCATTGATTCTTAAGTAACTTTACAGTTACAAATTGTTTTTTCAGCAGTGTATATGTAAGTATGTATCAAAAGGTGAAAACTTAACTGATTGCATTTCAAAAGCATTTTATACGAGACTAGATGCCTGAATTATTCAGAACATCACACATAGCAGTAATGATATACAGTATAGTTGTTAACTAATATAATTATTTTTATATAACAATATAACATATTTATAATGTTAGATATAAAAACCACAAAATCTATACAAATATCCAAAACCATGTGCTAAGCCAGGTATTATTACAGTAGCTACATCTCCGCGGTAACTGTAATCTTTGAAAAATTACATTACAATTACAAAACTATGTATAATTGTTAAGGGGGGGATGAAAATCCACTTACAGTTCCCACCTCAATGCAGGGTCTGCGGATGCGATGAGGGAATAAACAAAAAGTAAGTAAAAATAAGTTTTAAAAATTTAAATTTTTTCAGTTCTGATGTTTTAAGGAACATTATTTAGTTTGGGACATGGTTGGGAGAAGTGTAGCGTTTTTATAAAAATTATACACTATATAAACTGTTGTTAGCCGTCACCGTCCCCAAAAATCTTACTTTACTAAAATATTTTCAATTTAATGCCATAATTAAATGTAATATTTATAGAGGTAGTGTAAAAAACAACACTTAGACGTTTAGAGCTCTATATTAAAAAAAACAGATGTTCACAAACCATTTTAGCTTCTATAGAGTTGACGTTGACTAAATCACAAATATTCATGAGAAATTGTTGCATTTGATGACGTATTCAAATTCTTTCCTTCGACATAGGGAATGCAGTAAAGAAAAAAAAAAAAATATATATATATATATATATATTAGTTCGTTTGCAAATACTACAGTACCGCAAGCACCAAACCACTGCGTTTGCAGAATGTGCTACCAATTTAACCGCGAAAATACGTGTATTAAAAAACCTCAAGGAATCATGCATGTCATTAACAATGATGATCACTAAAAACCAATCTGATGATAGCTGGCAGCGAAACCTCAGTGCATTTCAGTGATTCGTCATTAGACAACAGCCCATTAACTGAAGATTCAGTAAATTATATATACTGATTTAAATCACTGATTCAGATTTAGTGTGCATTATATTTATTGCTCCGTCATAGCAATGATTATCTAACTCTGACGAAAATGGCAGGTCTTGTCGTCATCCTTCCCCATCGTCCCTCGGGGAAGAGACCCCCTTTTTCGGAGGAATTGACGAAGTTAAGCAAAGATCGTGAGATGTGGGTGATGTTTGGCAAGGAACCGCTGTTGGTAGACAACGGAAGCTTCACTTCCGTTTCCTCTAGCTTCTGTGTGAAACTTTAACTTGTTAGTTTAGGCAGGACAAAGACGCCCATTCTCAATGCTCTCAGTTACGCTTGTAATTGGCCGATGTAGAGTGTACAGACGTGGGGTATAGGGACGTGAGGCACAATGTCTTATCACTTGGTTCGGCATTATTCGCGTAAACAAACGGCGGTGCGCAACTTATAAATGACGGGGGTGAGAGACCATGGGCTACTTAAAATAATATAATAGTTATTGCGATGTCTGCCACTCCTCGGGTATGTAGGCAGGTAGGTAAGGTTCAACACCTCGTCGACGGTGAGGTCGTTAAGAGTCGGAGAAAGTTGCTCACAGAAGCAGGAGCAGGGAAGTAATCGGCCATGGCCTGCCGCGAGGACCCATCCCAGCATCCACCTGTTGTGATCTCGGGAAACCGTGGGGAACCAAATTCAGGCTGGTTGGACCGGGAATCGAACGTGGGTCCTCCTGAACGTGATTCGAGTGATTTTCCATTGCGCAACCTCGCTCGGTATTTCGCTCTTAACTGTGATCAGCCAATACGAATGTGTACACGGGCAGTGATGTACACGCCATCATTCAGCTACACATGTTCTTACATTTCTGATCAAAAAAACTAATGATCGCTCAGAATTTACAGTTTGCATAAAGCAAGGCTAACCCTTAAAATAACAAATAAAAAATAAATTCCATGAACCAAACTGCAGAAAGATATTATTTCCGTCCTTCCTAGCGTTCACGTAAACTCTCCGCCTTTTGGTTCATGCAAAGAAATGTTGCACGAATATTTACATCAAAATGTTTAATTGTCATTGAGCAAAGCGAAGACAAATTCTATCTTACTGCTGGTTGTAAAGTTTTCCGTCATTTATATTTTTAAACCAATGTGGCGTGCAAATCACTGCACACATAAAACAATAATTTTCCAACGTCACCAGCTGGTTCATTTCGGTTAAATATAACAGGTATCTCTTTCTTGCGCACGTAGCAGAAAAGTAATCATTCCGGTCACAATCTCGGTTTTAAAATGAACGAGTTTACAGTTTTCTTTCGAAACTATGCACCTTTAGCTCTATGTCTCAAAAGCAATTATTTTTCATCAAAATAAACGAGGCCGTCAAATTAACCTTATTTTCATAGGTCAAATGAACTCTTCAAATTTTCAGCAGAAAATAGTCGCGTGGTTATATTTTCTTTTTAAGAATATATTTTTGTAATATTTTAATTAATTTTAATATTTTATTTTACATACTTTTTAATGCATTTTCGTTTTAACATATTTAATATATTTTATACATTATTTATTAATTTATTTTTATATTTTAATTTTAATTTATTTTTATATTTTAATTTTAATTTATTTTTATATTTTAATTTTAATTTATTCGAATATTAATATTTTGATATTTAGTTTAACCAATTTAATGTTTACTTATTTTACAGGATTTCAATTATTATGTAAAAAATTTTTGCTACTTATTTTTGTAAGTATTTATCAGAGTATTTTTTCCCCTTCTGTTTTTAAGTTAAAATTATTTTTCAGCATAACTCAAGCCCTTATTGGAAAATATCACGTCATGAGCAGCATCCAACGCAGAGGTCGTTTCCAAAATTTTGGCAGCAGCGTAGGTCTTCCTCACTCACACACCCGTGCCCTACAGTCCTTCGTGCGTTGAAAATAAACAAACTTGGTAACGCTCGTCAGCGATCACAGTTAAAACTTTGTGAAAAAAAATTCCTAAACTCCAGTCAAAAATATTCCAACTTGGCACGCGTGCATTATCCTAATCCAGGGTCGTCCTGAAGGGGAAGGCATCCCGAAGTTTTTCTACACGGTCCAGGGAGAGCAAAGTTGGCAGCCTGGTTCATCACGTGGCCTTGTTCCAATTTGCAAGAATTTACACTCTTGCATTTCCACTCGGGAGTTAAGGACAGAGTGTGTAGTTGCAAATTTTCAGCGAGTGTGAATGTGTGAATGTGCGACTGTGTATTTCTGATTGTACCGAGATACATGCTATATTGTGTAATTTTTTTTTTATTATCCTACAGATAAACTGTTAATTATTATTCATTTTTCTTAGCTCTGGATAGGAGTAAACAATTTCTACAAGAGAAATTGTGGAACAAATAAAGATCATGACAATCGAGTCTTTAGAAAATGCCAGAATGACAAGCATTCTTGCAATGAGGAAAAGTAATTAAATTAAATATAATTTATTATATTCGTCAATGCAGACATGTGTTTCACGTTTCGGAGATTTCCTGCGACATACAACAAAATGTTTGCAATAACGTTTGTGCAAACTAATACAACCGTTACTAAACNTTTCGGAGATTTCCTGCGACATACAACAAAATGTTTGCAATAACGTTTGTGCAAACTAATACAACCGTTACTAAACCCACGCCCTTACTCTTAAAATAGTTCGATTAGGATTATATATTGTCTTTAGATTGAAAATTAATATTTTTGCAAGACGCCAGAGGGGCGTATCGGAGTTTTTATGGATGGAGGTATTAATAAAATAAAATATATCTTGATTTGATTATTAATTTATTTATATTGCTTTAAAAATTTATACGCTATAATATACATTGTTAAACTATCTATCTTCCCTATTACCATTGTTATTCTCAGTGAGCGCAATATTAACTGTATCTCAATTCTAACTAATGCCCTTATCACTTTGGTTACAGTCAATTCACACCCAATATTTGCACATATTAAATCTATATATTGCCACCATTCCAAATGTCTTACACCCACGCACCCAGTTCTGTAGTCCCGCCCGTCAGTTCCACTCTACACTGTACCGATGCTCGCAGTCCACAGACTTAACTCTCGCCGGTCACTCTCGCCGCCACTTGTCGTTCTGTTAGCTCGCCGCTTCGCAGTCTTCGCACACCTGGTGCTTAACGTCGTACAACCCTCCAAACACTATATTGTCCGCTCGGAGGCCCATAGCGACTTAAGTAGCCTCGCTGCCACGATCTAGGAGGTTCCTCACACCACGAGCCACGCTGAGAGAGGCTAGGGAAATGCCAAGAACATTCTTCCAACGATAACTCCAGAAATTCAATCCACTCAAGGTCAGGAGCACGCCAGTCCCGATAGGCTTAATCTGGCACATATGGTGGCTTGCANAGAGAGGCTAGGGAAATGCCAAGAACATTCTTCCAACGATAACTCCAGAAATTCAATCCACTCAAGGTCAGGAGCACGCCAGTCCCGATAGGCTTAATCTGGCACATATGGTGGCTTGCATTTGTAGATCTCTGCGCGTTCCTCGGATTACCACACGCTCACGACACACTGATCCGCTCTCTCGCGCGGGACGGGACAAGGAAAGCTATGCAGAGCAGCAAGCATATAGCCGTATTTTATAAATCGTTGCTCCAGAACCAAGGCAAACAAGATGTTAATTTTTATAAACTGTTGAACGTAAACATTTACCGATTATTTGCAAAGTGTGAGTATATAAACCGCAGAAAATCTGCAGGAATGAGTGCAAGTTCTGTATATTTGTAAGACGGCCGTGATAACGTCCGTAGCCAACTCGGATCTTAAACAGGCGCTCCTGAAGTCAACGAAGCACAGCAACTGACGTCACAATCCCAGCAGCAGCTACACAAGGTCTCCTCCTTCGCCTTGCCACCCGGCGCGAACACCTGAAGGCTTCACGGCCACAGTTACGTGCAAAAGAAGGTAAAACTGCAGAGCGGACAAGGCGGTAGAGTGCGCATGCTAACTGCACAAAATCCACTTCCGTGTACCAGCATAGAACTAATTTTCTTGCCACATAAATGTCAAAACCATGTGTTGGCTTCGACCGAGGTTAGCACCTTCTCTTCTAAAATAAACACTTTGATGTTGTAGTACACTAATTTCGACTAAGTTGCAACGAAAATATTGTATACTTATTCAATCCACAACAAACGTAACTATAATTTGTTATGTTTTTATTATTTTTGTAAAAAAGCAGGTTGATGTTAAAACGAAATGCATAAACAAATAGAACAACTTTGTTGAAAAACTTGAATTTTACTGTTGTTTTGGCAATTCTTGAGCAAAATTTGGGACATGTGCAGAAGATGAAAATCAGTTAACTCGAGCTTTAGTCTGAGGTTAAAACACGCCCGGCATGCTGCCCGTCTGCCGACTTTTCACAAAAACTATAGCCCATTCATGGTTACTNTCTGAGGTTAAAACACGCCCGGCATGCTGCCCGTCTGCCGACTTTTCACAAAAACTATAGCCCATTCATGGTTACTCCAACTTTTCTGAAGCCCTGCTGAAGTTCTACTTCTCGGATATTCCTCCGCCTCGTGCAAACAAATCTTAACCGAGTCCAGATAAATACACCAAAGGGACAACGCACCGCATTCTTGCGCACTCAGTCTAATAGCATTTTGCATAAGAACTATTTCGTACTAGACGTTATCAACACATACTTTCTACCTTTTTTATTTATATTAATTATAAATAAAAATTATAATTTTAGACATAATATAGGTAAAAGTACAATTTAAGTAAAAAGATGATACTTTTAAGTTATAAGTCTAAAACGGTTGTGATACACGTCATATTTAGGAAACAGCCAAGCACGTCATACATTAGGCGATTTTTCAAAGGTTTAATTCAAAAAGTGTGAAGAAACCGCGAATAGACTATAGCGCTAACGAAGACATCATTTTCCGTGGCAGAACAACAGATTTTTCAATACCCGGTTTGATGTCAATAGAACTGCCTCCAAATAAATCTTTAAAAATGTCAATTTTCCTAACTATAGGCTGTTCACTGTAAACTGAGCACTTTTGAAAGTTCGGTTTACAATCTACTTGTATTCACATGGTATATTCTACCTCCATATGTAAAATTGACATTGCCGTGGGCCTGATCACTTTATTAATGCATCAGTCATGTGAAACTGTAAACTTATTAGAAAAGTGCCTAAATATTTTACATATTTGATCATTTTACACTTGTATAAATTAGAAACAAGGAGAAATCTAAATCATTTCAGTGCTCACAAATGTTTACCTTACACTTTGAATTCAAAGTTAAGACTTGGAATAACTTTCCCTCCGTTGGTACCAACTTAACTCGACACTTTCCAGTCAGCATGTTCATTAAAATATATGCAAGTAGGGATATTGGCATTTTGCAAAATTAATTTCTTAAGTGCCCAGATAACCGTGAACAGAATTAAAAATATTGTAACTTGAAAAATGAGAAAGGAATTCCATTGTTTAGTGTCTTATTCAAAGAGAAATGATTAAATTGGTGGAGCTGATATCGCTTTCTATTTTATATAGTACTGTAATATATGTTTTAATAAAATATATTTATTTTTATAACAATTTCAAAGTACATGGATGAAAGTCATTAGGTTCGTGGCAGTGATAATTATTTTACATGCATCAGGAGACTACACATTAGGAGTGGAGTGAAGAGTTTTGGATGGCTCATAACATCGAGGTCTTGAGAGCTAATGAGGTTGAAGTGAGGGGAGTATGGAGCAGCGCCGAAATGGAAGTGTGCGGAAAACGGGATATCCCCGTGAAAACCCGCCGACCATCGGCATCGTCCGGCGCGATTCTCACATGCGAAAACCCGGGAGCGACCCCGCCAAAATTGAATCCGGTTCGCCTAGGTGAGAGGCGAGTTGTCTGGCCACTACACTACCGCGGCCCCTTATACACATAAGGATAAAATGAGATGCTAAACAGGACTTTCAGAAGAGTTCAGTGAACCGTGAACAAACAATATCAGAGGTAGATCGCAGCAAACATTATTTTCAGACAGTAGAATTCAGTGTTTAGGTTACTTATATCACCATTTCATGGTTTTGACGACGCTTAGGTGTGATTTAACTTACTTACATACATTCTTAAACTTCAGTGTGGACCGTAGAGTGTCAGCGAACTTCCAGCAATGGGCACTATCCGTAGTTTGGTTATGTTTTTGATCCTCAACTGTTTATATTGCCGTAGTCTTTTGTATTTGCCCATTTTGTTCGGGCNACTTCTAGGATTTTCCTCCGCTTCATTCAAACAAAGCTTAACATATTTTAGAAAATTAAACCAAAGGGACACTCCGCCGGATCCCGTGCGCACTCAGTTTAATATTATTTTCAATAAGAACTATTTTTTTACTGGGCATTACTAACACACCGTTTTACTCCCAATGTTTATTCACATGAAATATTAATGTAATATTATATTTTATAGACAGAATATAAGTAAAATTCAAGTTAACTAAAAAAAAGGTACTTTTATTTATTTACACAATTATAAAACGCTTTTAATACTTTACCGTTTTTAGGCAACATCAAACACGTCACACCTAAAATGATATTTCAAAAGCTTGATTAAAAAAAGTGTGAATAAACTGCAAATAGACTATAGATAGAATGCTTGACGCGCGCTGAAGAGGTCAACCTGTGACGCAATCGCGCGCCAAATCAAGGATGTTTTCTTCGCAATTTTAACGAAAGCAATGACGTAAATTTGTGGCATTCCCAGAAACCCGTCGTTCAACTGAAAAAATATTAANGTTTATTCACATGAAATATTAATGTAATATTATATTTTATAGACAGAATATAAGTAAAATTCAAGTTAACTAAAAATAAGGTACTTTTATTTATTTACACAATTATAAAACGCTTTTAATACTTTACAGTTTTTAGGCAACATCCAAACACGTCACACCTAAAATGATATTTCAAAAGCTTGATTTAAAAAAGTGTGAATAAACTGCAAATAGACTATAGATAGAATGCTTGACGCGCGCTGAAGAGGTCAACCTGTGACGCAATCGCGCGCCAAATCAAGGATGTTTTCTTCGCAATTTTAACGAAAGCAATGACGTAAATTTGTGGTATTCCCAGAAACCCGTCGTTCAACTGAAAAAATATTTAAGTTAGGATAGATATTTTTTTTAACTTTCTTCAGAATAGAGGTTCTCGGAGTGAAGAGATTTGGGTGGCTCTTAACAGTGAGTTCTTGAGAACCGATAAGGGTGATTGAGGTGAGTATGGAGCAGCGCCGGAATGAAAGGGTGGGGGAAACAGGAGATCCCCGAGAAATCCCGCCGACCAGCGTCATCGTGCGGCACGATTCACACATGCGGAAATCTGGGAGTGACCCGACCGGGGATTGGACCCGGTTCGCTTTAGTGGGAGGTGAGCAGCCTAACCACTCAGCCACCGTGGCCCCTAGACGTTCTCGGGACGGCGGCCTAGCGCTCCGCGCCGATGCTGCAATCGTTATCAGGGCCAATGCCACCAGGTGTCTGCAAGCAGACTACGGGCCCAGGCAGGAGCAATCCCGCACACCGAGGCATGCTGGAGCTTAACTTCGAACAACCAAAGCGCTGTATATACAGACGTAAGCAAACATTTGGTCAAGCCACGCAGAATGGCATCTGCAGGAACCCCTGCCACAACTACGCTAATGAGGGAAGCACGAAGTAAAACCCTCAGAACCAGAAATCAAGGTCTCTGCTGCGGGAATCACCAGAACAGAGGGCAGCTCGACGGCTCCTTGTGTGTATGCATCTTTTGTTCGCTGTGTCCTTTATACTGAAGACATGATTTATCTCGCGTAATTATCTGAAGACAACTCGTGTCATTATGTACTGCTGTTTCCATTGGACTAGTTTCTTTGTGAAGACCTTGACGACTCTGGACTAAATATTAAACAACTAACGAGATGATGGCACCAGTCACTTTCAACCAAAGCGAAAGGAAAACTGAACCCTTGCCGTTATATAAGCCAGTACACAAATGGCTTTGACTCACGTAACGGTGAGTCCTACCGTGCTGCCAGATCATAACGTGAATTTCGCATGTCCCTTCGCATGACGTCTTGACACCGTGTAGACATTGCTGAGTGAAGCAGAAAAGTAAATCTAAGTGGGTTCCAACTGGAAGTGTGTGAAAGGCCTTGCGTAGGAAGTAGGAATAGCTATCTCTCATGCTCCCCGCTTAGGCAAAGCCCTTCAAGGTGTTATTGCTAGTCTAGAAAGACTTCACCCATTTACTTCTGTTTATTATTTGTGTTGCAGTTGAGTGATCAAGTCATATTAATTGCTGAGTAACTTGTGTAAAAAACGTCTCTCTAAATCATACCGACAAATTTAGATAGGTTATTCCTGAGGTGTAAACAGAAATATTGAGGTAGGCAACCCATGGTCCACGTCAAATAGCAAGAGCGGTAGACATTTCCAAAGTTTGAGTAACAATTATCATTTATTGTCATATTTAGGAAACTTGACCTGGGTTGGAGAACGACATTTCAGAACATTCGAAAAAACTTTGGGTTGGAAATAATTTTATGCTGTGCCCATTGGCAGAACTCTACACGATTCTGAAAATCATTCCCGTGCAATTCTTGGTGTAAGTGTACATGATAGGGATGGAGCGTATGACGCTTAGTAATGCGATGTGCACTCGTTTCCGGAATGCCAATTTGGGCTTCAATTTGGCGTGTGCTGACATGTAGATTAACTGCTACAGCAGCGAAAACAGCAACCTCAGTAGCATCGTCTGTGCGAGTTCTACGACGATTGCGTTGCTGTGGGTTCAAATTGCCCGTTTCAAAAAGGTTCACAACAAGATAGGAAAACATCCGTCTGGACGGTGGAGTCTTGTGAGGGTATCGTTCTCTGTAGAGTTGCTCCGTCTGACTAGCGTTACGCCGACCTTCAACAGAATGAAAGATGAGTGAGCAAACCAAGCTATTGATAACGGTAATGACAGAATTGTGTGTGTTTCAGTACAACTCACTTGAACGTACTATACTCTACTGTAAAGTAATACGAATAAATTCATCTGCTAACTTCAATTATCCATAGATGAGCAGCATTTCTACCTTGTCGTTGTTGTAGTAAATTTGCGTTACAACTCCCACCTTGCAGTGTACTGTATTCGACTGCAGACGGATGACTGATTGAGTAGTCGTCACGTCATGTGTGTTACTTTGTTTCCTCTAAGTGCAACCTCTGTGGAATGGGGTACGCAAATCTGGGTACCTTCACTGTTGAAGGTCGGCGTAATGCTAGTCAGACGGAGCAACTCTACAGAGGTGATACCCTCACCTCTTCATCAAATTCAGAGCATCAACGTCATAATATACTGTACCATGCAGCGCAATCATGCTGCAAAGCATCAAATAAGGGATCTTCGTGATTTTTATGAGTCCAAATGGCTGTGGTGGTCTTCAACGATCTGTTCATTAGACTGGTACATTGAGATACATTTTTGATTATGCCTTGACGAGCTTCATTGAACTTTTGACGAATCAATACAAGGTGCCAATTAAAATACTGATTTTGGTACTCGTATCTCACTTATAAATAACACTATAAGGTTGACTTCCTAGCAGTATTATTTCCTCTGTCCAGTTATACAATTTTTCTATACACTTCTACATTTGGAGCCCCAGTACGGAGTTATTGTGGGTGCTCAAGATAAATGGGACATCATATATATATATATATATATATATATATACACATAAATAAATATAAATGGGACATCCTTATATACATATATATATGTATATATAGAGAGAGATAAATGGGACATCCTTATATATAGAGAGAGAGAGAGAGATAGAGATAAATGGGATATATCTATTACACACACACGTTAGTTGCCACCTTCTAAACAACAGACTTTTAAGAATAAGACGTTAAAACTTGCAGATGATAATATTGGTTGTCAACTCCATATTCGAAGAACGCCAGTCGATCTTTACGTCAAGTTACGTGTAGTTACGGGCAGTGGGAAGCTGAATTCACTGCGAACCAGCTGTAACTTAGATTTAGCTGATGGCGCAAACAAAACAGTTTTGTGGTTGTCTCAGGCGCCAGTAAATCACCACATTTAGTGTAACTCCTCCCGAAGTCCTCCATCACGAGAGGAAAGACTACTCGCCTCCCATCGAAGCAAACTTGGGTTCGACTACTGGTGGGGTCATACCAGGATTTCAGCATGTGGGACACGTAGTGGACGTTGCCGTTGGCTGGCGGGTTTTCTCAGAGTGCTCCTGTTCCCCCCGTCAATGCTGCTCCATCTACACCCACTTCACCGTCACCGGCGCTCAAGGCCAATCCACACAATGAAATAATTAATTGAATTCAAACAATTTAATTCAACTTATTGAATACAGAAATTGTTCACATGCACTTCAATGGATTGAATTGAATAGAAATTGAATTATTACTTTAATAATAATTTTTAAGGGCTTTTGACACATGCAGCTGTATTTAAAAAATATTAAAGTACCAACTTACAGTTTTACAATTTACTTACAATTCTAAACGAAAATCATTGAAGCAATTTGAGTCATTCAATTTCTTTAAAGACAAAATGGCTGCGATTATGCCGTTTTAGTGCCGTCACGCAGCATTCGAGGAATTGAATTAATAAATTTGAAGAAAACCTGAAGTGAACTTTGATTGAGGGAACGTGCCTTTAAGCGGTGACAAAAACCTCTCAACTCTCAACTAAACTGCTCCATCAACTCGCTGACCAATAAGAGAGTTGCACGCGACGTTATCCTGAAGGCAAGTGTAGAATGTCCTTGCGCTTGCCTCTCAAGACCCCGATATGTTACGAGCCGTCCAAACCTTCCTCTCTCTCTCACACACACCCACACATACATTCATTCTCTCTTTTTCCTCCCCCTCCCCTCCAGGGCATGGTGCGCACACCCGTTTCTGCTGGCGAAATTAATTTCGCTCGGACCGCAGTGCTATGCGGGTTGCATGCCAGCAGGTGACATTAGCAGTAAAGTAGTAAGTGTCCCAGTCCCGAGAAACGAAAAGAACGCCTGAGTAACGTGCTTGCAGGCGACCGTAGTTGGAGCAGAAATTTTTATTAACAGCGATGGTATTGTCTTCTGGATTTCACTGAGTGTCGTTGGACAGCGCGTGTCGAATCACTACAAGAACGAATATCTGATCTCGCAGTCACTGTATTGCCTCCCGGAATACAAAAAAAAATCAGTGTTATTTCAGCATCACATTCAATGAAAAGAAATTAAGGCTGTAGAAGATATAAAAATGCGGAAGAAGACCAAAGGGAGTTGCAGAAAAGAAAAATGCTTTTAATAAAGATCCAGCTTGGCCGTTATGACATTTTTGAACTGAAAAGGCATCGACCAATAAAATTCCATGGATTTATAATTAATAGTATTTAATCAAATTTCAGAACTATAAAAAAATTAAAATGATGCATTAGACTCGCCAGTTTACATGAAATATATAGTCTAACACCTGTGCAGACATTTGAATGCCTCCTGAGTTTATTAAATCGTTGTGATTGTTGATCTAGGCATGTCCTTCCTTTTATTTGCTGTCACTCCAAGTTTTAAAGGTTTATTCCATGTTTCATATTTTATTTGATTAGTAGAAAAATTAATAACTATGTCAATAGGAAAGTAGAGGTTTACACAGCCCTTAAATGAAAACTTAAATGAAAATTTCTTTATTAAGATAGAATTATAATAAGACAGCGAAGCTAAATTGTGGTGTCATTTTCCGCTGTGAAATAATTGTGACGTGCGTACAGAAAACGTATCTTCAGGATTCGTTGCAAGTAGTTAATTCAATGTGGACCATCCGGAAGAAATACGGAGCAGTCATTGTGGAGAGATAATAACCACGTTGTGTTCAGCGGCGGGATAATCGAGTTGTGAAGCGAGCTATGGAGCCGGGTTTCGCTGGGCTGGGCACGAGGCTCGGGTCGCGCCGTGATCAAAGGGCGCGCGGTCTATTGCTCCGCTGGTAGATAATTGGCCGCTGGCCTGCTTCAAGGGAAGGCGAATGACCATTCACGCATTCACATCCCTGGTGCACAAGGCCACGCGCCAAGGAGTACCACCGGAATGAACTCTACCTGCATTTGCGTGTTGCCGGCCGCTTTGTGACGCACCGGAGAGGAGACTCGCTAACGCCACTCCCAGCAGCAATCAAGTGACTGCTCTCATTGGCCAAAATAATTACAATGGCAGCTCATAAATAGATACCCGAAAAATTTCTCGGATTCATTTGGTAACCATCCAGACTTCAAAATCCTTAGTTTACTAGAGCCTCAACAAGTTGCTCATTGGTTGATGCCCAAGTTTTGTCCAGAATAGGTAACACGAGATTTGGTGCTTTTTTCTTGCAGTTCAATTAATGGGTCGAATATTTCCAGGGAGTGGCTTACAAACTGCTACCCAATTGAAAAAGGAAGTCCAATGTTCACGTGTTTGCAGTGTAGCTTGTCCCAAAATGAATTCACGAAATTTCCGGGTCTCAAAAACCTTGCGAATGTTAAAACAATGCTTGTTCATCTGCTTTTGTTCAGCTAATGTTTTCATGTCTTATATCTTGACTCA
>NQII01015887.1:0-15909 GCA_002778355.1 Clitarchus hookeri
AGACCACACACTTCAGACGAGAGCTGTTGAGTGCTTTCAAGACGTCACGCACATTGGAAACATCATTTCAGAGTAGCCCAAGATGGCTAAAAACTGCTTTTTCAAAGCGTTGTGTCTCAAAATATAGGCGTCAGATACTTTCTACTCGAGGACCCTGCATTAAACCTTCGTAGAGAATTTCCACCAATAAAATAATAGGGTCACCGCTGAAAGTCCCGTAGGTACACCCAGTGCGACGAGAACACAGCGAGCCAATTCAGAGCCTTTCGCTTAGCGGCGATGGGGCACTTGAAGAACGTGGCAGTGTCGCCCTTATCGCTCCCGCGTTTCTCAGTCTCAACTCGGAAAAAAGCTCTGAGGCCTCCCTAGTAAGCATTTAACCCCTCAAGGTCACGTCCGGCAGTAAGGAAGTATGAAGACGTTGTTGTAGAGGCAGGGGGGGGGAGGAGGAGAAAGAGAAGATTCGGGCGGCTCTTACATCGAGGTCTTGAGAGACGATGAGGGTGAAGCGAGGCGAGGATGGAGCAGCGCAGGAAACGGAAGATCCCCGAGAAAACCCACCGACCAGTGGCAGCGTCCGGCCCGATTCCCAAATGCGAAAATTCGGGAGCGACCCGGCTGGAAATCGAGCCCTGTTCGCCTAGGTGGAAGGCGAGTAGTCTGACCACTACACCACCGCGGCCCCACGCAACGGCGATGGAAAAATTGAACAAACAAGCTTCGCATATGTTCTGTTTCCTCATAATTTTAAGCGGCCACTGTGTGTTTTTAATACAGCAATCTTTCCAGAGAAGATACAGCATTGTCGCTGTAGTTTAAAACACTGTTTTACAGAAGAATAAATATTGTAAACAGATGGCTACTCACAGCGACTTTTGCTGACTTTGACACTTTTCAATGACCACATTTATGCTTGAATAACCAAATGTATAAACTGGCAACAAAATATCAACTTTCATTTCTGCCCAAAAAAAAATTTACATTAAAATATTCTACATTTTTTTTTTTTTATTATAATTGATACAACTGTAGTGTTTACATATGGCCACTAGAGAGGCCCCTTAATACCTACATATGTTTATCACGTCAGACAATTAGCACATTTTGAAATCTCTACATGCTCAGTTTCTCTTTTTATTCTCCTTGCACCCTTTCATTACTTATCAAATTAACTTTTACAGATTGTATCTAAATTCGACCGACAAACTTCGGCTGCAGGTTAATGGCGTAAAAATAATTGAAATATTTATACGAGCTATGGTCTAAAATTAATTCTAGAGGAGGTACACATTTTTGAAGTTGTAACTGAAGAGAAAGTTTCTTACAGTACCACTGTGATGTATTTCTCTCTGGAATATTCTCAATGTAACAGCCGCAACAGTGTGTTTTTGGGTATTGTGCGTGCGCCACCAGCCAGGTATTGGTAAATATTATTTTGAAAGTAAAACACGAATTACTCGAAAACGGTGAAGCGTAAGGTAATTTACACATGACAACATTTTTATTAAATGTGACATGGGGATTAATAATCCATCTTCTAAATCCCAAATATGCTACCGCGACATGAAGGTTAGTTCGAAATAGGGGTTGTAACCGTGATTATTTACATGAAATATTTTGATGGCAGCTACAGGTGTTGTGGTGTTTGGAGGTCTTTGTTCAGTTAACCATTATCCAGACAATTGGTGCTCCATCTTGAATATTATTTCCAATATTTGCAATAAGCAAGTGTTTTAGGTCAACTTCAAAGAGGTTTACCACCCTTAGTCTTCACTTTATACCATAGATCGTATATATGTTTTCAACTTACTTTTTCGTGATTAACCTGCAGCCAAAGTTTGTCGATCGATTTTAGATACATTCGATATATGCATTTAATGATAGGACGCAAGTCTAGTAGGCCATGGAATTATGTATTAGTATGTCACTATTACTCTGATCGTGTTGTGTACTAAAAATACACATTTTGGTAGCAGCCAATTTAAATATTGTATCTTATATATAACGTTAAGGGCATATATTTTTGTGTTATATTAAATCGTAGCCTGACGATCAAAGTGCAAAAAAGTGGCAAAGTTGTCTACAAAAACGAACCAAAAGTTTTTTTTTTTTTTTTGGGAATTTTCAACTATTCAAATTCGCAATTACATTTATTTTGTTTGGATAAACTATTCCAATTTTCTATAGTTTGTGATGTACCTACACTTCTAAACAAAATTTTAGTATTTTCATTTATATATTTGCTATGATGAAATCTGATGCCTCTCATTTTTAAGCTGCTGATTTGTAGACAGTATAAATGTCTATACAGCTTTTATACAATTCTGTTATGCACGATGCTGACTAGCTGAACCCGTCAAAACGTCAAAAAACTTTAGAACGGGTCCAGTGTATGAAAGGTTTCGCGGAAACATCGAAAGCTATCCGACTCTTACAGAGAAACATGGAGGCGCTAATGACTTTCGGTCACAAAACTTCCAATATTTCTTTGACTACACGAGTGCGCACCGCACGCAAGATGTGTCGTCATTTCAGGAATGCGTTCACCTTGGCATGTGCGAATCATATGCCGCTGCATATACACCTTCTAAATAAACCTTTTAAAAAAAATCTCAGCTCGTAAGAGCACAAGAAGTTCCACAAGTTGCGTAAGTTACTAACTGGGTGTCAAGTTCTCTTCCCAGAAGTAAACAATTTGAACCCAAACTTTTTTTTATGTGATTGAAGTTACAAACTATGTTCCCCCCCCCCCCAAATGGCTGGTGTATTAACAGACGAAACGTTATAATAAAATATGAGTTAATTTCCAATGTTCCAAGCATCCAGAATCTTCTTTTCGTGCTAGTTAGTTAGAAACACACTTAAAAAAATAATTAAGTACCAAAAAACATGATCTATATTTTTAATATAGATTATTATATATTTTTGTTGTGTGACATCAAATAGTACGAGTAACACGATGAAAGTGCAAAATAATAGTGGCAAAGTATTTTTTCAAAACCTAAAGAAATTTTAGAAATTAAAAAATAAGATTTTTTCACTGTACAAATTTATTAAGAATTGTGCGTAATTAAACTGTTTATATATAAAAGATTTTCGAGGAAATGGGTTTTAAATTTTAAGTTCCACACTACAATAACATTCACAATAAAATTATCTAGACATTAAACACTAATTGTAAATGAACAAAACATCTGATTCCGAAGGAAACGTTTCAGGCGTGCACTTGACTTCAAGATTCACTTTCTGTAAAAACAAGCATTGTTATTAATAACTTTTTGCTATTTGTCTGTTGCAATATTTTATGTTAAAATCCAAATAATATAGCTGTAAAAATCGACAATTTTTTTTTCATTTTAATTAATATTTTTATCGAATTTATATTGCTATAGTGCCATAAAACCGTAATTTATCGTTGAAATACAGGAAAAACTTTAGGAACTAAAACACCCTTAATTGGTAGTTCTGTGCTAGTGAAGCAAAAATGTGTGCGTAATTTTTTTAATGAACTCTTGTTTTAAACGTCGTATGTGTATCGCGGGTAAACATATGTTAATGATACGACGACTCATCATCGTCTCTTGTCCTCCCTCTTGGAGAAAATCGTGCCTTTGCATCTGAGATGTAAAAGTGGAATTAGCGCCGTCCCTAGCGAGAGCGAGGCCAGGTGTTAGCGAGCTCCTTCCCTTCCTAACTAGTTAACCCCCCTTTCCAACAATGCCACCGCCTTTCGAACAATGTCCTCTGTTCTCGAGCGCCCGCGCCTCGCACCTAACATTCTATTGATAAATCATTTTGCATTTTATAAATAAATATCTTTAAACATAGACATTTTATCGTGAAATGTATAACTTACAACTACGCCAATGCCAAATGTTGAACATATTTTATTAGATAATTTGTCTTTGCCGCGCCTGTCGCACGTACCAAAGGACGGCGCTGAGTCTAACTCACGTATTGGTGGCTACAGACAGTTCTTTATTTCGTATCCTTTGAAACAGGCTGCGCAATAGCCATCTCCGTGACGCGACACTGGCCGTCGATACCGGCAGAACCACAACCGCGCGGCCACCAATACGGCCAGCACAGCGTTCACGTAGACAACTGCTCTAGTATGTATTCGCGTACTTCTTCTCGCCGAGTTGTAATGCAACTTAAGTATAACCACGTTACGCGCAATATTATTGTATTATTTTATTCTTGAAATCAGTGGTTTGTTGTGAAACTAAGTGATTTTGGCATTTCTTGTGGAGTTCGTGAATTAATGACTAGAACATGCACAGGAGACGATAATAAGTTCGCCTAATATTTAGTCCACCGTACGTAAACCTAAAGGAGTAGATCTAGACTTTTGGTTTGGAAAAAAAAAAGGATATGAGGANTAGTCCACCGTACGTAAACCTAAAGGAGTAGATCTAGACTTTCGGTTTGTAAAAATAGGATATGGTGAGGGGGGGGGGATCGTTTCATTTCCCATTGTGCAGGTGCATGTCTAGTTTTGGCACGGTACGGGGACACCGCCTCATCGTAATTTTAGGAAACAATATTAAATTAGTCAAATAAATATCGATATCTTAAATAGCTCTGGTATTATTTCATTTCAGTTTTTATGGGTTGTTCACGATTACTTGAGCTATTTTTAAATCAACCAATGAAACATATCACTGCTCATAACTGCATATATTTTAATAGGCACACTGACTGGCAAGCGCCCAGTAAGGTTGGTAATGACGGGAGGAAAGTAGTTCCATGCCATGTCATTGTATTGAAAGTACTTCTCTTATTTCTGTTTATTTAATGCTTATGAGCGAAAGAATTAAGAAATGTCTTAAATATTTACTTTCTGAATAATTTCACAGTTTCACTTGACTGATGGATGAACAAAGTGATCAGGCCCCTGACAGTAGTAATTTTACATATAGCGGAATAATACACACTGTGCATAAAAGTATATCTTTAGCAGGGCTTTGAAAAGTGCTCAATTTTACAGCTAATAGCCTGTAAACATCCACATGATAGTTACATGTCAATGTGAGGGTTTTTAAGGGGAGAAGGTCATTTCCCCTGTGACCACCCTCTGGATGCGCCCCTGTTAAGTAAACAACGGAAAGAGAAGAGAAAACGAACAAGTCTTTAAGGCTCCCGCTTACCTGGTGTTTGAACTGCGTTGCAGTGTGTTCGAAATACACGTTTTCCCACGAAACTATTAAACGTGCGTCCAATGTGGTGTTCTGCGAAAATAACTCAGACGAGGGCTGTTGAATACTTTCAAAATGTCACGCATGTTAGAAACACCATTTCATAGTACATACTCCAAAACGGCTATGAAAAAAAACTACGTGTTTGAAACCCTGAAGTCCTGTATCTCAAAATATATTACCATCAGATACACACGAAACTACTCAAGGGCCCTGCACTGAACCTTCATAGAGACTTCCCACCAATAAAATAAGAGGGACAGTTCAGGGTCTCGCGCTTAGCGGCGATGGGGCACATGATGCACGTGGCAGTGTCGCTCTTATCGCTCCTGCGCTTCTCGACCTCGAACGCGGAAAGAAGCTCCGGGTAGGCGGGAGCATGGGAAAGTGTTTCTGGTACCGTGGTCTGACTGTAGTTCCAGTTCCGGCCACTAGAGCGGGACTGCGCCGTGCTGCCTAGGACGACCAGACCCTCAGTAGAGACGTCAGCTTACACTCGTCTCGGTCATCGACAAAATTCAATATGAAGGCCGTGCAAAGCAACTAAAGAAACTCGGAGTAAAGTGTCAGCACTAGATAAGAATGAATACACAGTAACACGTAAAATAAAAAACAAAGCAGTAAACATAATGTAAAAATGGCTGACCGAACACAAACACACGAAAATAAAAGCAGGAAGAGTGAACAGATGAGACCTAATTTGGGGGCTGTCAAAACGCAGTTTTGGAAAACGGGAGACAACGATATTGTCAATTATTCTGAGTTATTATCAAGTATAACATAATAATTTAAAAAATGTTTTAGTTAATACAAAATTTTTTGCAAAGTTTAAGGTTAGGGTTAAAGGTGAAGGTCATCAGAACTCAATATAGTGAACTTTATCCCAATAATACTTTGCAAAGAAACTTTGTTTGCAACTATTTGAAACAATCGCACTAACTGGCTGTTTTGAAGGAATTCTGAGGTTTATATTCTTTATGAGAATATTGTGCCGTGTTTTTGTTATAAATAATCATAATAAAAAAAAGCTAGTTTTCAGCTTCCAATCCTTTGCCATAGGGCATTATGCTTGGCGCTCATCACGGCGAGGACGCATGTGACACGCATGTGAATGTTGACCTTATCGCCGTTTCTCACGCATACACCGTGAACCCGTGCGGCTATCTTTAGTTTGATGCCGTGAATAGCTTTTCACGTGTAACAACCGATAAGGCGGTAAGATAATAACAAAGACTTTATCAGGGAGATTGTATAGATAATAATAATAATGGTAAACACAATTATCGTTTTAAAAATCTGCTCAAGTACACGCTAGTTCTGAAAATAAAAATACGAACTCATCACTACTGGAGTTGTGGCAAAAATCAGTTTACATATGCTCAGAGATAACGATCAACATTGAAGCTTGTTTGATTCCCAGCTTGTAAAATTCCTCATCCGTGTTTCCCGCCAACGATTGTGTTTGGTTTTGTGGTTGATATGTTTGACTTGCACTAGGAAAATTGCGTGGTCGATCCCGACCGACCTAAATTGAGGAATTGTTTTTCTTAGGTCATTCTCCAGCCATGTTCCAGGTAAACGCCGATACAGTTCCTTTGGGGTTCACACAATAACAAATTTAGACAGTGAGAAGATGGCTTCATAAAGAAGGCACTAGTATTCAAAAATATTTAATGTACCCAACACCTGTCTGACTGGCCAAGCCGTACGCCCACCTGGAGCTTTCCTCCGCGTTTGATACAGAGAAGCGCTGGAGAGATACGGGTGGCAATGTTACGTGCGTCAAGCTATAGGCGTGCGCACGGGATGTGTTGCGTGTGCCCAGGCACACTCATGTGAACGGAACATTTATTAATTTAAAATTGTGGGCTTTGAGAGTTAGTTATTATTGCCGAATGTCAGTCAGCATGCTTAAGAGCATGATGGTATGCACGAGGCATACTAAAGAATACCGAAATGGACGTGTCCCTCACGTCAGGTTTGTCCACTCCGCCGAACTCCTCCCAGCCTTCCACTGATTGGCCGCGGGCAGGATCTCCCAACGAGGCAGGCAGACAACGGTGCTCAGATGTGTGTCGGGTTGCAGACCCCAAAGAGCTTCGATTTAACTAGCACTGATTATAGCTAGAAACCTGAAAAATTAGCTGTTTCATTTCGCGACAAGCTAGAATTCAAAACCTCGTACGTTTGTATTGTTTATTCTATTGACTCACCCGTTAGTTTACACCTTCTGAACAACTCTGAACCAATAACAAACACACAATAAAATGCATTGAGACGGAATCACCGTCTTCCGCTAGTACAACAAGCAACCAATGAACAGTGATATTTGCATTATTTTACATACGAAAATAGAGTATAGCCTACAGATGATTGAACTCACGAATTTTTCAGTTATCTATTCATAACTTATCATGCATACGTTTATGACACTCTAAATCCGATTTATTGATATCATTCAGTGGAAAATCTTTCACTGAAAGTCAGTTGATAAACTACTGCTGACCGGCGAATCAAGCAAATTAACTAGGAACAGGTGATTTATAGCAGTGACATTCTTGACATTCAGTGGGGACTCACAAATATATCAGTGAAATTCAACCACTGTATTCATTAGTTATTTGGCACTGATTATCAGTTGCTCAATTCTCACTGTTTTCACTGATTTGGCTCAGTTCTCACTGATTCAAGTTTAGAGTGCATTAAGACTATTGGTGAGTGAAGATATTTGGTCGGTTGTTAACAGCGAGGTCTTGAGAGCAGAAAGACTATTAGTGGGCAGTAAAAAATTTACAACTGGGAATTTCGTTATATTCCAATGTCGCAATCACAGTGTTTAAGGTCAGAATTGAGTTCCAGGTGCATATTTATAAGACAATCCTGGAGACTTCACAAACTCCGCGAACGGTATTGTACTACCCTTTACGTAACACGTATTTTGTGTCACATAACCAGATAACAACTAATGAAAGTAAAAACATCACTTAATTGGACGAACTACTTGTACGAACGCTTTCGTCTAACAGAAATAGTCTGTAGCCACGAGCCAAAAACAAGACCATTTCTCGGGACGAAATTGTACAGAATGTTTAGTTGTCAATCCAACAAATATACTTCAAATTTGGTTTTTATATTCAGTTCAAACCATTACTAGTGCTTAACCCTTTAATTACTGTGAAGTAATGAAAATTTTAATTTCTACACTTTCAAATCTGTAATATTTCTCAAATGTATAGATTTAAAAAAAAGTGTAAAATACAGATTCTCCAAATTGAAATGTAATAATAACATGTAACGTGCAATGTTGCATTAGTTTGAAACCTAATTCACTAATGACCTTAATCCCAGCCGTAAGTGTTACTACCGTAAATCAGCAGGGTGCACACTTATTACGTTTAGGTACGTTTGTCGCGGTTTATAGCAGAAACCTTACGATGCAAGCGTGTGTTCACGCAGTACCGCGCGTAAAAACGTTCTGTCGTAAATCACTGCCGAGCACCTCTTGTGTTCGCCTTCGCCCGTGTGCACGCGACCTCGTGGCGAGCGCAGTGCACACGCGACCATCACGCACGTGTTCCGTACTGCTGCTGTTCACGCAGTACACATTTGTTACAATTATACCAAATATACACGTACTGTTTATTTTAACAAGTGAGCATTGTAGACCTAATGTTTATTGAAAACATGGAGGTATATAATTAAGTCAGTACGATTAAATAGATCTCAGTGTTGTAAATATACAATAATTTACGTGCAGTGCGAATAATTTCCAAGGAATTGCCTGTAAACCGCACAAAAATATTCTACTTCGCATAATAACATTTGTCAAATTTATTATCCATTTTATGAATCTTTTTTTTTTTTTGTCATTATTAAGGGTCGCCGAAAAAATGTTTTATTTTATGTTTGCATGAAATGCTGCTCAAGTTGTAGACATTACTTACGAGTACTATTTCTTCGCATGGAAAAAATTTAGACATCGTACTTGTGCACAGTGGTATGTTAAAACTGCAATTTTAGTGTTTATGGGGCGTGCAAATAATAAAAATTAACTTCCTTACCAAAATGAGGTAATTAACATTGAAATGAGATATCTTGAGTTACTTCAATGAATATTTAATATCACACTACGAAATGTTTTAGAAATTAAAAAAAATTCTTAAAATAATGACGCTTTTGTATATTTTTCATTCGCAACGGTCTATGGTTTTTTCGTAACATAAGTTTGGCTTAGCATGCATGGCCTTTCAGTCGCCCTTGTTAAATTTTCTGTATATTATTTCGTTTTTTTTATTTATACGGCCAAAAAACACTAAAATTGTGATTCTGACAAACCATGATACAAAAANTATATTATTTCGTTTTTTTTATTTATACGGCCAAAAAACACTAAAATTGTGATTCTGACAAACCATGATACAAAAACTATACAAGCTATATTTTTATGCGAGGAAAGAGTACTTATAAGCAAAGTTTTGAATGGTGTTTCTTACAAATATAAAATATACTCCTGCCTACCTGGCACTTGGACTGCGTTACAGAGTGTTTGAAACACTCGTTTTTCCACGAAACTATACAACGTGCCTCCAATGTACTGATCTACGAGAGGGACACACATTTCAGACAAGAGCAGTTGAGTACTTTGAAAATGTCACCTGCGTTAGGAAAGCCATTTCAGAGTACTCCAAAACGGCTAAAAACTGTTTTTTCAAAGCACTTTATCTCAAAATATACGTATCAGATACGATGGATATTCGGAAAGTAAGGTCCGATTTCGTATAAAACATAAACCATCACAGATTTTTTCAAAAAACTTTTTTNGAAAGTAAGGTCCGATTTCGTATAAAACATAAACCATCACAGATTTTTTCAAAAAACTTTTTTTATTTAATTCCTTGCACGTTTCTCTATTTTTCTACTTATTTTGCATATTTGTTTAAACATTTGTCATAACGTTCTACAAGCTTTTGTATGCCTAAGTCACAGACGTCTGCCGCCTGTGAGGATAACCAGTCTGTAACTGCTTCTTCACTTCGTCATCTGTGACAATCTTCTCTAAAAATTGATCACCTTCCTAATTATATCGGTCCAAAAAATCAAGAGCACAAGTCATTCTTCTCATTTGGTGTTCCTCAGTAAGCAGCCTGGGAACCCAACGTGCGCACAATTTGTGAAATTGCAAATTTTCAGAGACAATTTTGTGCAAAGTTGTTCTACCCACATTCGGAAATTCCAATGCTAAAGTTGAAATTGTGAATCGCAGGTCTTCACGAATCTTTTCGTCCACGGCTTTGACCAAATATTCTGTGATCACTGATGGTCGGCCTGATCGCGGTTCATCATGAATATTTTCCCGTCCGTCCTTGAAAGCTCTCACCCACTCACTCATCGCATTGGGGCCATACACTTGACTTACCTGTCGATGAACTTCCGCTGCTGAAACGTTCCTTGCTGTCAAAAACCGAATCACTGACCGTATTTCACAGTCGACGGGCTGATCAATTGTTTTAAACATTTTGAACTGACACTGTAAACAGCACACTGCAACAATACCAAGGCAAATGGCGTCATTTGACGAGCAAGGCATGCCGGGAGTCGGTGCGCATGCGNTTGTCTGTTTCCTAAATGTTCCAAATATCACAAGAGTTTTATACTTTTGTTAGCATAAAAATATCTTATTTTTTGTTATACTGAACTTTTACTTACATTTCATTTATAAATTATAATGTTTCATTTATAATCAATTAGAATAAAAACAGTTGAAAAAATGGTATGTTGGTAATGGCTAGTAAGAAATAGTTCTCATGCAAAATATTATTAAACTGAGTGCGCACGAATGCGGTACGTTGTCCCTTTGGAGTTATTTTCTAAACTTGGTTAAGTTCGGTTTTACATGAGGCGGAGGAATAGTCTAAAAGTAGAACTCTAGCAGGTCTTTGGGAAAGCTGGTAGTAACCTCGAATTGACTTAACTAAAGAGCAAGGGAGGAGTTATCGTGTTAAATGATAATCTTATTGATTCTTGAGACATAGCCTCAGACCATAACTTACAGCCCTGCAAAAGGAATTCAGCGTGTAACCAGTAATATGAATGACGCTTTTATGAAGATTCGCTGAAATATCGTGAATTCATCTGAGAGTACGATTCATTTTGAGATTCGTTTACACGCTCCAGCAACCTACATTTGTCCATTAGTTGCCTAATCTACGAGAAGGTTATTTGTACTTCGTTGAGTTTAGTTGAAAACTGCTCGAAATAGTGCAACCGGGTCCAACCAGCTAGGTAACGAAATACAGGTTGTTGTTTTTTTAACTCGCTGCACGTGTTCAGATTCTGTCTTCATAAGACAAAAAAAAAATTCAAATTTTGTTTGGTTGTCTGGAATAAAATTGTCAACACATATTTCATGTTACAAACATTATTTGAAGCCTTTCAGCGTGGTTTGGTGGGGAAAGTTACGCGGGTGCACAGGTGTTTTATGCGTAGCCGGGTACCAAATGAATCCTCAAAGTTTCCGGGACTCTGTATATAAGCGTGCGTTCAAGATTTAAAAGATGTCCCATAACTTAAGCGATTCAGAACAGAAGGGCAGATGCGTGAAATTCGCCAATCAAAATCCGCTAATATAAATTTAACTTACTAGGAGTTACTTAAC
This sequence comes from Clitarchus hookeri, assembly GCA_002778355.1. Lineage (NCBI taxonomy): Eukaryota > Metazoa > Arthropoda > Insecta > Phasmatodea > Phasmatidae > Clitarchus > Clitarchus hookeri. The sequence goes on from NQII01015887.1 coordinate 11,854, forward strand.
AAAATAATTTTATTCTGCCAAAAGTGTTTCACACAAACTTTTCAAGAACCCATTGTTTGCTATTCGAGTGCATGTAAAGTTTTTTCATTGACTAAACCCATTAAGTCTGCGTTTGACTTCTTTTGATTTGCCGGCTAGCGTTGCCGTTTATGTTAACATACTCGCACTTACAGAAAGTTAATTACTTGTAAGGTTGACTGCTGTAATTTTTAACGGAACGTGAACCAGCTTTAAATTTGTTATGTGGTTCGCCCGTATTTCAATTTTAACTTTTGGGAAAAAAATTTAAAGTCAAAATTGAAACAAGCCACTCTTGTAACTTTAATAAACTTTTTAGCCCAAAACCAAACTTTGTGTTTAAAAAAAAATTTGAAATTGATAGGAAACCAGATTTTAAGTTAAAATTTTCACATTTACGCAAAAAAAATTAATGGTATTTTTTTTAATTATTTGGTATTTTTATCAAGTTGTCATCGATATCATGTCACAAAACCGTGTTTGTGTGTAATAAAAAGTTAACAGAACTGTTTACAAATATGGATTTTATACGCATCCATTCCGATTTGTAAAACATCCAGGATGGAAATATGTTTAAATTTGTATAAAAATAGATTGAAATTGATTACTAAAAAAATATGAATCCGTAAGTAAATTCTAGCAAAATATTTTATTGCGCCACAAACCACCCGAGTCTCCCACGCACATAATTTATTATTATTATTATCATCATTATTAAACAGCTTGTCTCCATGGGATGGCCACTTTCCCTGGAGGTATGACGTGAAACCAGATTCTAGGAAGAAAGAGCGACAGATTCAATGCAGTGAGAGACGTGAGAAAAAAAACCACCATCCTTTTGGCAACGTCCGCCACGTATTCCCGCACCACGGAGACACTTCGCATCTGCCAGAGATGGAGCTCGGGTCCTTGTGGTTCGGAAGTCGGCCAAGATGCCCCCTAGTGCCTGCGGCGAAGGTTTATGAGGCTGTAAATGCTATCTCCCGTTGCAATCAGTGACGTAAACTCTCTTTCAGTACGTCGAGACCTTGGCTCTCATTTGTCGGTCATAAAAACACTAAGGAAACAAAATACGCGCGTAAATGCGACGGGCAATGACGCAGAGGGCTAATTTAAATATTACTGCTGTATTTATTGCTTGGCTTAACATAAATTTGTCAATAAATTTTAAAATCAACTTCTGAAAATATTTTTGGCCCTAACTTTATACATTTAAAGTAAACACTACTATATATATATATATATATATAGCGATGTCGGCAGCGATTTGATGAATCTAAATCAAAGTCACAACATCTTATTAAAAGTGTAATATTTAATTAAAGTGTAGGGCCATGGAAGTAGGTTTGAATTTGTTTTATATAAGTTGTTTACTGTTAATTGATCACTTTTAAAAGCCCTGCTTAGGTTTCACTTTTCTTCTCGTTTCGTATCGTTCCCTCGCATGTAAATTTAACATTGCCATGGAAGGCTTTGAAAAGTGTTTAGTGTAGTCATGAACCAACTTTATAATGTAGTTATTTAGAGATTCTTTATTACAAAGTACATTTTACTGCATAACTCGGTACTTGAGAGAAGTCCACGGCTGCTGTTACGAATTGGCTTTTAAGTTAATTCATACCTGAAAGGGGCTATGGGCGTAGCTAAATAATGAGTCATGATTAGGTAGATCACAACAGTATAAGATGGGGTTTATTGAACATAAGGATTATACTATTACTATTTACGTGACTATTGATCAGGAGAGCTTAAATGGAATACAAAGATGCTCATTAATCATATTAAGGGCAAGAAGCGTGGGAGCTATACGGGCGACACTAACACGCGCGCCTAGTGCCTCATCGCTCCTACGCGCAAGACCTGCAGTGTTTCCGTCGTGGTCCTGTTCTGTGCACATTATATCTGTAACAGTGGGGCTTTATTACGCGCCATGAAAGCCCACAGATTAAACAACGCCTGTGTGTTTGTACTTTTCTCTTGCTGCTTAAAGAAACTTCATAGGCATGCTTTGAAAATGCTATATTTGACCATTTTCACGAATTATTTTCTCAGCGAATATGCTTAATATGATACAAGTAAACACATAGAATCATAGATAATTATATTTTATCTTTTCTGGCAAAAAGTCGTATTTCCAGAACATTTGATTGCCGAGATACGCGAATATGCGCAAGCAACGATTTTACAGAAATTGTGTCGCAGTGGATTCTTCTTAACGGATGTCGCAACAGGAGCCGGTTAATTATTTTGACAGTTTCGTTAAAATAATCCAGACATGTATAGGATGACCACGCCGCAGTTTTGGATTGTGATGTAGCAATAGCAAATTTTATAAATATTACGGATGACGTTTTGTAAGTAACAGTTCGCAATGTTACAGAGCTGTAACCATTTAAAGACGAAGATGCCGCTGTTATATTTCTATAAGACACGGTTAGTACATGGGCTACTATGTACAGTGTACACAATTACTTTAGAAACTTTTTTAATTTGAGACAATTCATTATAGTTTCCTTGCCAGTTGCAACTCTTACTACTTACAAGTCACAACCTTGCAAAAATATATTAAAAAAAGTAACTTTTTAATACGATACGTAATGTATTAATAATTATGATATAAAGAAATTGATTCGTGGAAAGCATGACCTAGTATTTTATAATAATTTTTACTGCAGAACGTAAATCTATGATTTGGGTTTTGTTCTCGTGTTATGCAGTCCTCAACTTCCACTTGTCTAATACATCAAACATTTTTAGGGAGGGCCACCCACATGTGCCCTGTGCCCCCCCCCCTCAAATTTGAATTCGCACTTGGTTTCCTGGACAGGTCCTCCAGTACAAGGAATATCATAGTGCTAAAAAATGCATGGATAGTCAAGGCTTCTTCCATTTACAGTTGCATAAAAGTGAAGAGATTTGGGCGGCTCTAAACATCGAAAGGGCGGGGAAAACGGGAGATCCCCGACCCGCCTACCAGCAGCATCGTCTGGCACGATTCCCACATGCGAAAATTCTGGAGCGACCCCACCGGGAAATGAACCTGGTTCGCCTTGGTGGAAGGCAAGTAGTCTTAACCACTACACCACCATGGCCCCGCAGTCGCATAAAGCATTGTGGGAAGTTCAAGTATCCGTGTACATGCTCAAACACATTGTTGGGGATGCAGCACCGGCATCATGTTCACGTGTCCACCGAGTCTTTACCCAGACTCGTACTGGCAGTTACATACAACACCGCAAGATGTCGCGACGAAGCTTGTAATGCCCTTTAGCTAGCTGGTGGCATAACATGTTAGTTTGGCCAATTTGGCGATACATAGTCATTGATTATTCGATGCCATAATCTGAACTAACAGTGTACAAGGGTTGTGCAAAAGTAAAAGCCGATTGCAAATTAAATTATCTTTCTATTTGATCAACTAGAAGTTCAAAGACTACAAAAATTATGCCATCTTCGTTACACCCAGCGTGAGACCTTACAGCTCTGCACACTGGTAACCAAATGTTATACACTCTATAAACATGTTACCTAAAAATACTGCCCAACTGCTAAGAAATTATACCGTCACTAGAGATACACCATTGTACTTGAGATCGTTTGCAACAAATAAGTGCATGCAGTAAGCTTAAGATAGAATGTCATTTACAATTATATCACACATGATAAACATAACTTAATGGTGTGAATTATACTCATAGTGTCTTTCAATATGCTTTTCCATCAACCAGAAAACCCATAATGTAAATTCCGTTGATCCACAATGATGAGGTATAGGATTACCATAGCTTAATGTCTTTCAATGCACACCAAACCAAATATCATAATCAAAGACATTAATCAATTTATTAAGTAAGTATGTATATGTGATAGCTAATTAATATACTATGGAATGAAAAATTTCTGTTCCCTAAAGTCACCACAAAATATTATTACTATTATTAAAATAACACGCTTATTAATTTTTTACAGCTTAAGCAAACTCACAGTCATACACTTAGACTGTTATAGTAGAAAAACCTACAGCAAATTAAGGAGCGT
>NQII01015888.1:3476-15821 GCA_002778355.1 Clitarchus hookeri
ATAATTTGCTGATTTTTACACTTAGATACGATAAATAAAAGAAGTAAAATCAAATAATTTCCGTACTCACAAATATTCTACTTACTATTTTTATTCAACGTAAAAAAAAAACACGAAACTACTTTTCTTCCATCGTAACCAACTTTAATGGTCGTATGCAAATTAGTGTGCAGTGAAATTTTCCAAAGTTTTATTTCAAAAGTGCTCAGTTAACAATGAACAATCTTACGTAATTCCTATCCACGTATCCAACCAGAGTGAAACATTGTCAACATTCCGGCTTTTGTTCATTTTCAAGAATCTGAAGTCCTTAACATTAGTATACATTCGAGTGGAAAATAGCCTTAAATATTATGAAAAATAGACTTAAATATGTCAGGTATTCTTACAGCATTCTTACATTTTCCGTGGTGAGTAACCGTACGATTAATTTTTGACTCGTTAATAAAAAGCACGTGCAATATCAGACATTCCCACCTACGAATATTACTCTACGCTTCAGCTTCTGCAAAAACTACGATGCCTGAGTTTAATTAGTCACAAACTTAATTTCATAGCATATATTAATAGCAGCAAAAAGTTCGAGTCATTATCTCGTCTGGTTTGAAGTAAAACCAAGACAAAGTTAGTATATTTTGCAAAAATTATTCTCAATATAAAAGACAGATAATAATNCGAGTCATTATCTCGGCTGGTTTGAAGTAAAACCAAGACAAAGTTAGTATATTTTGCAAAAATTATTCTCAATATTAAAGACAGATAATAATTTTAATTCTTGCCCCTGTGTTATAGGAGATACAGATATGGAGCAACCGTGAAGTAGACATGTAGAGACGGCTGCAGTGCTTTGAGAAAACACACGGGACAATGGCAACGCCTTCAAGTTCCCCAAAGCCGAAAGTCTTCTTGTATCCCCGTCAGGAATAGAGCCAGTTTCCCGTCTTGTCAGAAGAGTACATAAACTGTTGTGGCTACTTAGAAAAACAACAGACTTAGACAAAGATACAATTATTAATTAAAGTTAAATGTATGGAAATTTTAAATTATGTAAAATATTTTTTTACTGGCAATGTGGTATGCATATATGAATACCTGTCGGCTTTATTTAATTCCTTCTTACAGATTTAATATTTTTGTTGGAAATTTCACGTAAACTGTTTTTGTTTGTGTTGCATTTTTAAAGGTCATCTTTCAAATATAAATATTACTTATTTTTATTAAAGAAACACAAGGTAACCGTGTTATTTGAATTATATTTACATACTTGTAATTTTATTTGCTACTCTATTAAAAAACCCCATTAAGTAGCATGTTAATTAATATAAATATGTACGATTTAATCAAACATAATTTTGTAAATTTAATTTATTCCTGCGTCAAATTCGGTGTACATAGCAGACAAATACGGTTATAGCGAACACAAACATCCTTACACCCGAAACATAGGAAACAATGCCAGTCAGGTATAATATATTCCAGAAACAAATAATTTAAGCCTATACAAATAATGAATAATCCAGTCCAGGTGAAAGTATAAATTTTTTATTGTTTATTCAAGCACTTGGCTAAATATTTTACAAATTGATATTTGTAAATTCGACTGTAATAATACAAAAATTATTATATAACACATTACCTTATATGCATTATTTGTTGGCGAAATGAATTTTACGAAACAGATCGCAGATATTGAAAAAAATGTAGTACTTTTTTTTACCATATTTGAAAATAATGTTCTATCTGAAATAATTTCGTGAAACACTGACGAGGCTCAGTAAATATGTACATCTCAGGTGAAGAGTTACGTCGAGCAGCTCTCCTCGGCGTGTTCTGGCTGTTGAGAGATTCACAATAGCCGACGAAGTATGCGCTTTCTCTCTCCCTGAATACAGGCGGCAAGTTTTGTCAACANTGTTGAGAGATTCACAATAGCCGACGAAGTATGCGCTTTCTCTCTCCCTGAATACAGGCGGCAAGTTTTGTCAACATTTAAGGAACTAGCATAAGTAGTTGCAAATATTTATACTTTTATGTGCATTGATAGTTTTGTAATGTTCAACAGCCAAATTAATAAAGAATTATATAAATTCCAGTTATTATTTCCAGTCTTTAATTTAGAATTAAGAGCTATTTTAAGTAAAATGTTTACATAAATAACCAGAGTCTCATATAACTGCAACAGAAAATACTAATATTATTTGTATACGATACTATATCTTTTTCTCAGNAAATAACCAGAGTCTCATATAACTGCAACAGAAAATACTAATATTATTTGTATACGATACTATATCTTTTTCTCATTATGTAATCTAAAGCGACAGTTTTACGTACAATAATAAGATTACTTTGTACATGTTAATTAATCTTTTGCAAGCATATCTTCAATCACGTATGCACTGCGCTGCTTTGCCACCCGAAGTCCAGCAAACAGCTTGTTGTCAGTAGTAATTCTAGTCTCGCTCACGGCGCTGCCAGAAGTGCGTGAGAACTACTGTCACTGGCCATCAGTGCTGACTGACTTCAGAATCGTAACTACAACTCCTCATTCAGGAATTATGTGTGCAAAGGAAGGCAGCGGCGGATCTGTGAAAATAGCAACAAGAATAGATGAACGCTTCATGAGACATACTAGCGCACATGCTGCTATTAGAACGAGCTATGACTAGGCGCTTCACTTCATGTGCTCAACGTCATGGCAATCGCAGTGACATGTAGTATGGAAACTTTTATCTGTTTAACATACTTATAACTATAGGTAGCAGCAGACCTATTTAGGGAAATATTAATTTTGCATAGCTTGGCATATCTATATAAATATGTGCAGTTTATGTAAGACTCGGCAACATTCCATAAAACATAGCTGCAAGACAACACTTCACCTTGAGAATGAATACAGGTAAAACAACAAAACATTCCGCAAGTCATAACCTTTCTCAAATCATATAGCAATAAAACTTTGGAAAGTACTAGGATGAAATAAATTTGTTTTGACAATACTGAGTCTATATTCAAGTGAATTGATTTTTTATAATTTATTATTTACGTTTGTAAGTTGAAAATAAATTAATTGATACTTATCTTATAAGTAATTTAAATGGTTATAAGAGTAAACTTGTTATTAAAAATCTTGTCTAACATGTATTTAAAAGGGGGTGGGGAAATGAAAATTACTTTGCCTTGATTAAATTCATTACTTACATAAATAACCTTCAGCATTCTCACTCATGTTATTCCCTTCTCTGCTAAAGGAAATTTATTACAACTGAATTAACTGTTCCAAAATCAGTAACCTTGTACTAATTAGTGCCTTATTTGCCATGTTATTTTATTCATAGGCAATTTGGCGGAACAAAATTAATTAGTATTGTTTTATATGCACCGGCCTCATGAGCACAAGTTCTCTTTGACATTGGGTTAATCATCAGAATTGTTCCAAAGTAACACTTATATCTCGAAATTTTAGGGAAATTAAAATCTCTTATTCACCCTCGTGTTGCAGTATCACAAAGCGTGCAAGGTAAGGGCATTACTGCCGCTTTAAATTATTGCATCACTCTGGTTATTTTGCTAAATAATCGCATTTTTAACCACTCATAAATTTGATTTAAGTGGGCTGGAAACTATTCTTAACATACTCCGCCTCTTTCCTACATTAAGAACTAGTCCCTGGCTGCCCATACTGCTTATTTAACTTTAGAATGATGCAGCGAAGCGATAATTACAATTTCATCGGGTATTCGAAATATTTGAGCAATTTTTTAAAGCATCCAAAAGTACCGCCTTTAGCTAATATGTTACAGACAGTTGAAACNATTCGAAATATTTGAGCAATTTTTTAAAGCATCCAAAAGTACCGCCTTTAGCTAATATGTTACAGACAGTTGAAACAAAAAAGGCATAATTGAAAAACATGATTACTCTGTGGTCGAATTTTTAATAACATCATTAATACTACTAATATTTAAAATACGAAAGTGTGTATGAGTGTGTATGAGTGTATGTTTGTTACAGCTCCGCTCCATAACGGCTAAACGGATTTTGTGAAATTTGGTATGTAGGTACNGTGTATGAGTGTATGTTTGTTACAGCTCCGCTCCATAACGGCTAAACGGATTTTGTGAAATTTGGTATGTAGGTACTTTAGGTCTTGGAATAGGACATATGATACTTTTTATCCCGGAAAATTATACGGGTCCTGTGGAATAACAACAAAATATAATTCTGCAATGGCTGGGATTGCAACCGAAATATTTTTTTCCTCTGGTATCAGAGTTTATCAGGTCGCACAAGGATCTCTGAAANAATGGCTGGGATTGCAACCGAAATATTTTTTTCCTCTGGTATCAGAGTTTATCAGGTCGCACAAGGATCTCTGAAATGTCTAAAAGGACTGCTATCAATCGATGACAACCGGAACTGAATATTTAACATGCCCTCCGAAGCCCGGAAGCGCCTAGATGTTATTCCACTAAACGGTCACCCATCCAAATGTGTGCTGCTGAGAACGTTGCTTAACTTTGGTGATCGATTAAGAAACCTCAGGCAAGCGCAAAAAGAAGAACCTAGGTACACTTTCCTCTAAAGCTACAACTTGATGAAACTCGTGTTTGGTTTTCATACATCGACGCTGGGAAGTGAAAATGTGGTAAATACGCGATAGTTCAACAGTTACACTACAAAAACAATATCCTAATTCTTGGTTATCGTGTGAAAAATATTTCCTTCCTTTTGGGTTGCCATAATCTGTTAAAAACGTAGGCCAACATAGTATAATTATAAAAATCTCTTTTCACATAAACGAATTGTCTTTTCACAGTTTATTTATTAGTGTATCACAGTAAAACTCATTAGTACCCGGGTGAAGCCGAGCCGGTTCACTAGTAAGACAATAAAATAACTTTCAGTGAATACTTCTAATAAAATGGGTAGCAAGTGAATTATATTGGGTTGGACGTGCGTTATGTGTCCCCAGAACCAGGCCAGTAATAGCTTGCCGACTAAGTTAGGCCAGCAGAAGTTGGCAAGGTATGTTATGCTGAGGCCGGGCAAATAGGAATATGGACTGTCGGCAAAANAGGTTCACTTAATATAACCCAACCTGCACGCAATACACAGGCCAGAACCAGGCCAGTAATAGCTTGCCGACTAAGGTCGGCCAGCAGAAGTTGGCAAGGTTTATTATGCTGAGGCCGGGAAAATAGAAATATGGACTCTCGGCAAAATATATACCGACAGTGTCAAAAACACAACTCATTGGAACCGGTGTGGTACAAACNAGAAATATGGACTCTCGGCAAAATATATACCGACAGTGTCAAAAACACAACTCATTGGAACCGGTGTGGTACAAATCGGAGGATTCCTAACTTATGCCGGGTGGGTCGCGATTGGATGTTTCCAAGATGCTGGGTCCGCGAAGTTTAGATGTCGCCAAGATTTTGGTCATGTGGCGGCTTGATGTCGCCATGATGCTGTGTCTGTGACAGTTGGATGCCCTCTGGTATGCAGTTAGCCATGCAGAGTGATTTGTTTTTTCCAGTTACAATGTCGTGGAATGATATTTTCTCTTTGTATAGTCTAATTTTGTCTAAATTTAAACTCCTCATATGATATCAACATATTTTGTTTGTCGAGTGCGGGATGCGATCCCAAGAACCTTGAGGCGACAGTCCAGTATTCTCTTTTATGTGTAATTGGCTGATTCTGCAAAGTAATTATCAATATTTAGTGACACAAATAATCAGTAGGGGAAGTGTAATAAATGATCTCAAAACACGCAATATTTAAAACTGGTTTGTTGTGTGGCTTGCGTAGAAACATTTTTTCTTGAATTTAATTTATTTGTTTGTTTGTTATCNATTTAAAACTGGTTTGTTGTGTGGCTTGCGTAGAAACATTTTTTCTTGAATTTAATTTATTTGTTTGTTTGTTATCTACTCGAAATATTAATGTAACAAAAACCACTTAATTATTTCACATATTTAATGTATAACGTGTGCACAGACAATACAGGCCAAATGTTTAAACATAAGACCTGAAGCTAAGCCAATGTCATCAAGATGAACAAGTTCTTTACTTTCCAATAAAGAGTCACAGCAAATACACCATTTAAAGTATCTCGAATAAACTTTCGTATCAGTAGACTTAAATATAGACACGTAATCTGCCAATTTCACTATGTAATCTCAGCTTCATATATATTGTACAAATGTAGCAGCCTCCTGTGAGATGGGTTGTTACAGAGGCAGCAATGACTGTACTACCACTTGACTAAATTGTGAGAATAATTTACATGACACTTACTAAATATATGTAAGTATATATAAAACATGATAGGAAACCAAACAGATACGTACATAAATATTTTATGTAGGTTATATACGATATACGGCGCTTCATTTCCCTTATTAAATTTACCTTCATTTTCATGTTACACATTAAAATAATACTTTTTTTTTGGAAAACACTATATTGATGTAAATCAATATGAATCCATTGCATTTGTATATATTAAACATTGTTTGTTATGTGCGTTTATAGGTCCATTAAATATATTCCTTTATCATTTAACACACTTAGTAATTTACAAATGTCATCACTGAGATAATGTGTGGATATATGTTGGATTTTATTATATAGTGTTTCATACAATTTTATTTGGGCATTTCTTTCCCGTATATGATATGCATAAGATATTTATAACTTTGCTGTGAGATAATGAATGTGGAAGTAAAATTAATATCTAGATATTATTTGTCTTGTGGATAATTTCGGTGATACCCATATATCATCACAAAATACAGACAGAGCCATTATTCTCACCCGGGCGGCTAACAATCTGTCTCAAAGAAGACGCCATGTCATTGACAGCTAGCTATCTTCTTGCATATCCTCAAAACTTGAGATAATTTGCATGGTAAAAATATATAAGACAAAAATCTTTATTGTTTTAAAGAGTCTGGTCTTTTAAAGGGTTTCGGGGAATCAATTAGAGGTTAATAAGCTTACTGATATAGCAAACATAATGAGTCGGAATCAAGAAAGAATTTATTTTTAAGATGACAGCGATTATGTGGCTGCGTGTTATCAGGTTGACATAAAGAGTGTCATTTCGTTCCGTTTTCATACACAATACTCATTGTTTTTAAGAATACGTCTTAACAAACATCATGCCACGGAGATAGCTGTATTTTCACATATTCTCCCCACTTGCCGATGGGTAGAAGGGCAAGAAGACATCACACAAACATATTTCCTGTTAAAATAAGTTTTGTCTTTAAAACAATACTGTGCGAAGATACTAGGTCGGAATCGGTCTAGTAATGTCTTTAAGATGTAGGTGATTAGTTTGTTGTGGATTATCACAAAGACGTAATTAGTGTAATGTCGATATATTATTATCTTTAAAAACTGGGCAATTCTCGTTACCAAATGGCTAACATTCTGTTTAAAAAAACAGTCTTCCATTGACAGCTAGCTATCTCCTTGCATATATCTAACAGTTGTCGGCAGTGTCAGTAACGGGATGACAAATTTCCGACACGCTACCGATGGGTTCGGTGTGATGGATATATTGAATTTATTCAATATTCAAGTGGGAGGCAATCGTTGATTTAATTAATTGAACACGTAAATAAACAGTAAACATTAAAACTACCCGAAGAGAAAAAAAATGTTAATATACTAATTGTACCCACAAGTGGTACCAAACATCCCAGCAATAACCTCGAGAAATTTTGGAAACCCCTGAAAAGTGGAAATCAGAGTGTCAGCAGAGGGAATCGAACTTCGGCTCTCTAGAATGTAAGTCCAGTGTGATGCCACTGTGCCACCTGGCTCGGCCCACACTCCCGTGGGGCTACGTGTGTCTGTGAAGTATCAGATATGGATGTATAGAGCCTGTTTTAGGATGTTTTGTACGATAGCACCAAATGAGAAACTAAAGATTTTATGCCATGCCTAGGGAACCGGTCAAGTGGTTTCCACCAAATTCTGCACACAAGTAGTAATACGGAAAGCCATTGCATGGTTTGAGTGACTCACACACTCGTTTTCATCATTATGTCCCTGTAAATATATGAAGTTGATAATCCTACTCTAATCTGATTACTATGGAAGTTGATATTCCGAATGCTACCTACTTAATGTAGTTGTTTGCACACCAGTTTACGGTACGAGGAGTTCTGTGTTCGAGTCCCAGGTAAGGCACGTGTGTATATTTTCTTTACATAATTTGATGAACACCGCCGTGATATTACAGGTTCAGTCCATCCATGGTTACTTTGAACTTTTCTGAAGCCCTGCAAAAATTATACATCCAGGATATGCCTCATGCAAACAAATCTTAGAAAGTGACACCAGAGGGCCAACGCACTGTATTCGTGCGCACTCAGTGTGATAATATTATTAGTAAGAACAAATATTTGCCAGCCATTACCAACACACCTATTTTATTTATGTATTTATTCATTTTGTTATATGTTATTATTTGTAGATAAAACATGAGGAAAAGATTAATTTAATCAGCAATCAGGTATATTAAGGTTAAAGGAATAATAAGACGCTTGTGATACATGAAATATTTAGGAAACAACCAAACACGTAATACTTAGGGAGTTTATTCTAAGTTTTGATTTAAATAGTGTGAAGAAACCAAGAATAGATTATATTTTGGAGGAGCAGAAGTTCAATTCTACACCTCCTCCCACGGATACCAATATATGCCCAACTATTACTATTTTTTATGGAGAAGCAGACTTTAATGAGCTGAATAGTCACAGAAAAAATTCAAATGTGTTTCAGAGGGATTTTTTCTTTCTTTTATTACATAGACCACACTGTGTAACGTGTCATTAAATCGTATTGCACCAATTTCCCATTTTACAATGTTTTTTTTTCCTTGCCGTGGCGTGCTCAGTTTTACATTCGGTTTTATGCCAACCGAATTTCACTCTAATGTTGTAAGTATTTCCGTAGCGATAGTGTGTGGGAAATGTCTGCAAAGTAAACAGAGCAAACATTTATATGCTGTATGTAATACTTTCATTCTCTTGAGTATTGGCTGCAGGCAAAACATAAAAAGTTCTCAGCACCCTTCCCTGAGCCACCTACACACTGTACATCAGTCTGGTGACGTCAGCAGATTACTACAGAAATGTTAGTGCACTCTCAGACGCTCCCAAGGCGTTTAGTCATATTATCACTGAACAAAAAGTTCTGCGGGAGGAATCACAGTCTAAACTAATCAATTGAATGCTTGCAGAAATACTTGTATGTAGTCAGTGCAGACGAAAATTTATTAATTGAATGAGTATAATATGTTTGGCTCGATATTCATAGTTATATTTAGATCGAGGCTCGACTTCATTTGTGATTCCCAAATTATTCGGCTATGCCATAACTTCAGTTTCAGAAAAATTATTGTGAATTCCTGACAGTAAAAAATTTGCATTTTACGGGGTATTTTTTCACTTATTTTACTTCATTTTCTACGTGTTATTTTGTAGTTGTGAAAATGCAGGAACCGAGCAGTATTTTAAAGTATGTGCTACGGTTTGGTTTACTCAATTAATGCAACTGTCAAGGCTTAAGTGTTAACGTGTGCAGAGAAAACCAAAAAGTTTACTCCTATAATTTTTTTTTTTAACTTTATTTCACAAGAAATTTAATAATTAGGAAATGAAAGAATAAATTAATGAAGTGGGTGATGCCTAACATTATAAATAATACGTCGATACGTGACATATATTAGAACATATAACTCAACTCGCTTGAATACACGAGTATCCATCTGATTACCTAGGTGTCATGAATATCAAATGTCCTTCAAAATCACCACAATTAACTCCGGAGGAATATCCGCTTAAGGAAATAACCGGCTTGCCCAGCCAATGAAATCAAGCTAAAGTTCGTGGCATTTCAACAAACTGGAGACATAATTTAACTTACGAAAGCACGATAATATGAACATTTTCATATTCAGAGGAGCATGAAGACTATATATTGTACTATTGCTAGGCTAGAGTGATCGCTATAAAAAGCGTTCCAAGCATTAACGGTTAAATTGCGTGTTTTCCGGTAGAGGCATCTTGCAGCTCTTGATCCACTCTCAATAAAATATTGAGCATTATAAGCGAATTATGAACCAGCCCCATTACGTGGAAATATTTAACTTGTAAACATGGCAGTCCCTCGTTCAGATACACCTTCGTCCCTAAACAGCATTCAGGATAAATCAACCTGTGAAACGGACAAAGAAAGCCCCTACGAAATTTCTCCTGGTATTTGGAGTCAGTTTCCTCGATATATAGTAGTTATCTGAGATCTCNAGAAAGCCCCTACGAAATTTCTCCTGGTATTTGGAGTCAGTTTCCTCGATATATAGTAGTTATCTGAGATCTCGTCGCGTTTGTGTAAGCAGATAAGTAATGATGTAAGATGCAGTATAGAAAATTACATAAAAATGACCACTCAACGTATTNCGAAATTTCTCCTGGTATTTGGAGTCAGTTTCCTCGATATATAGTAGTTATCTGAGATCTCGTTGCGTTTGTGTATCAGATAAGTAATGATGTAAGATGCAGTATAGAAAATTACATAAAAATGACCACTCAACGTATTCGGGGCCCCCTCATTGTAATAGTGTGCGTGAGAACTATTTATTACTAAGTATTACCAACACACATATTTTCTCATCGTTTTATTTATTTAATTTCCAAATGTAATATAATATTTAATTAATTAATTAATAGTTAAATCTCAATTTGACCAAACTGACAATACGAAATTGTTCTCAAAAGTATAAAACGCTTGTGATACAAGACATATTAGGGAAAGAACCAAACACGTCATTTGTGGAGTGATTTTTTAAAGATTTCGTTCAAAGAGTCAGAAGAAAAAAAACAGATTTAAATTAGGTGGAGCCGCGTTGGTTTAGTGGTTAGACTTCTTACTTGCCACCTTGACGAAGCGGGTTCGATTTCCGGGGGAGTCGCTCCCGGATTTTTCATGTGAAAATCGTGCCGGACTATTACGCTGGTCGTAAGAAGGGAGAAAGTAATAGTCGAAATATTAAAATTACACATCATTGTGACTTCTAATCGAAATAAAAATTTTGGTTGAAGAAATTTTATGAAAATAATGACACCCATTGAATCATATTTAGAGGAAACTATTTGGCAGACAGAATAATCATCGGAACAATAAGTTATAATATCTGTCAAGCAAATTGCGTATATTATTGAGTTCAAAGAAGTTGTTACCAGGCAACGAAGTGCGTTAGATTTCTGAATGGTTTTGTGCTTCTCCGAACTTAAGAGTTATCCCTTGGAACATCGTGATAAGAAAAAGTAAGTTATATTTTCCTTTGCTTCCTAAAATTTATTTGAGCTTGTAATCGTTAATATAAATTTTATTAGTATCCCATTTATAAATATTGTTTTTGTGTTTTCAAGCGAAGCTCTGGTTATAATTTTGTGCTGTGCAATCACACCTTCTCTACGACAGTTGATAACTTGAACTGTACCTACACCAGTTTGATCTCCCAGGTTTCAGGTTCATATTACGGACAAGTCATGTATCTTTGTTCTGTTTTTTATTTATACGTAATTAGTTTAATTCAAGACAAGTCTCAAACAACCTCTACTCACGAAAACAAACAAGCAGGATCACTCAAGCCCCCAGTTACACAAAGGCTTAACTCATTAAAAACTGTTAAACTTTTTTACTTGAGAATATACACATGTGACGGACTAGATGAATTAGCATCCCCAACATATCGTACCGACATAACTCGGAAGTAAACCCAGCCGCTTAAACAACTTATAATATCTGGTATATAAGCTGTAAGAGTGTAATAAATTGACGTTTGTCTCTGAATGAAAAACAGGAAAACGTGACATCAATAAGATACCGGAATAATTTAACCGGAGAATGGAACATCTGTCATGAAATTTAGCGTTAAGAGTATTTTGTCTCAAACTTCTTGTCATGGAATCAATTTTGTTTATTTTATTGCCAAATTATCTGCAGGTGTTCAGAATATAGGGTCAGCGATAACTGTATTAATAACTGAGAACTGTATTGAAGTACTCCTTCTATTTTGCTTATCGGTAGCATTTTAAACGTTTATTTGGAAATCTATAGTTTTCGAAACCATAGTTTTATTGTAAAAAGTTTGACATGCAGGCTTTATAAGCACATTTAGTACAAAAAAAATGTCATGAGGGCTCCAAATTTCTCCTACAACACAAAGGCACATACTAATGCCATATGAATATTGTAAGATACTACCTAAATGGTGATGAGTAGTCGTAGATGATTCAGGCTTTCCGGCTCCTAACT
>NQII01015891.1:0-14640 GCA_002778355.1 Clitarchus hookeri
CCATGCACTTCCATTTATAGCGATTTTGGGTGTGATTTTAATAGTGTTTTGGTGTGTATATACATATATATATATACATACATATTTATATGTATGTTATTTAAGGGATTTAACAAATTTAATATTACGTTTCAGGCACTTAGTTCTACATTTTAACTGCAAGGTTCGATTCTGTCTCAGTTAACAACACACAATGCAACTTTAGACATGGATGAGAATGTAATTTTATAATCAGACCCGTTCGTTACTACAAATTATTAAACTAAACAGTTGGGCACAGTGATTCACTCATTGAGTCAATTTGATAAATTTTTGAGTACATGAGTACACATACACGCGAATTGGCGTGGCCGCAGAGTGAATGCGAATACAGAGAGGGAAAATAGCCACTCATTCCGCGAACCCGAGCGGCACGCGCCACCAAAATGGCGTTAATTGCCAGCGACATGTCGGATCGCCCGTTCGCCAATCAACGCCTGGGTGACTTACCGGCCAGCCAGGAACGCGGCTAATGGAAAACTGTTTGCAGTACGCGTTGTCTAGTCAGACACAGGGTCCGTTCCCAGAACCTCGCACAAAAACTCAGGATGAGTACGCACAACACCAATCGCAATTTCGCCTCTGCGTATGTATCTATTCTGTGGCGTAGTGTTTCAATCTATGCAGGCGCACCCGTTCTCCGATTGGTTGGGCGAGTCTGCGGGGAAGAGGTCCTGCATCTGACTGGCCACTGCGCTCTGCGAATAGTTCCCTATTGGTCGGACTGCCGGCTGGCAGGTAGGTTGCCAGGCGCTGATTGGCGAACGGAGTTCGCGGTTTAAGACAATCATTTCACGTCTGTATTCTTCAGCACTCTGTAGTACTAGTGATAGTAACAGGAGTAGTAACGGTGACTCGCCAACCGATGATGGAAGAAATAAGAAATCGATAATATTGCATAAGGTAAGAGAAAATGTGTTAACATTAAACATTTACATGTGATTGTTAGAGAACGGAAAAATTCGCGAGTTCAATGACCTGCAGGCTAGACTCTATTGTCTTATGTAAAAATATGCGCATATTAACTGCACATTGGTTGTCTGTTGTCACAGTGGAAGGCAATGATTGGGCTAGCGTTCTTCAGGAGGTGTCAAAACCCATGTGGACCAATGGCAAAAGTTATATAAACACGCGCGTTTTGAAGTCTAGCTTGTCTCAAAATGAATCCGCGAATTCTTCAGGTCTCTGGTGATTGTTAATAACTGGGTCCTACTGCGTTCTGGAAACTATCACTGCACTCGCAAAGTACCTCTCGCACAAGGCTTGAGGAAACAAACTATGTCGAAAAAAATATATATAACTGCGCTTATTCGTCCCTTTTGTCCAGGAATTAGTTCAGGTTTTTGTAGCGGCAGTACTCCTTAATTACCCGCATATTTAATCAGTGAGTGAGCGGGCGAGTCTACCGTTCCGGAAATGCATACATACATTTAAAACGTTGTACATCGTTTTATTTAAACTTATAAAAAATTTATAATGTAATTTTATTTAAAGTTGGAATATTAAATATTTATCTAGATATGTGGTTTTACTCTTGTGTGCAATATTTAATTCACATTTATTGATACCATGCACTTCCATTTATAGCGATTTTGGGTGTGATTTTAATAGTGTTTTGGTGTGTATATACATATATATATATTTACACACATATTTATATGTATGTTATTTAAGGGATTTAACAAATTTAATATTATGTTTCAGGCACTTAGTTCTACATTTTAACTGCAAGGTTCGATTCTGTCTCAGTTGACAACACACAATGCAACTTTAGACATGGATGAGAATGTAATTTTATAATCAGACCCGTTCGATACTACAAATTATTAAACTAAACAGTTGGGCACAGTGATTCACTCATTGAGTCAATTTGATAAATTTTTGAGTACTTCATAATTTCCTACTGACATTGTTGGTCTATTTGAAGCCTGCTTCTCTTCGATAAAAAAAAGTAATTATAAAATAAGAGCATTAAAATACACTCTCCTAGAAAGAATTAAATCTCTGGCTTTTAATATAACTAATAATATTAATTATACATAAATGCAAGTTGTTTAACATGTTAGAGAGAGAAATACTTTAAAACAGAAGTGATCTTTTATTTACAATTAAATATACATTATGATGCTCTAACACCCTGAGATGAACATTCATGATTATAAAATTTGCATTAAGCAGATGATCCTAATCGGATCGAACCAGTTTTAGGACACTATTAAAATGTTCGTAGGACATGTTGAACCTCGTTTACGATTATATGTTAAAACGTATTTGTATTCATATATTTCATAATTTAACACACAAACTGGAAAATATGATTAACAATGTATAGCAAAATGTGATCACAAACATTATTTGTTTAGCTTATAAAACTTATAGTTAATTGAATATTTTTTATAATTTTATAAAGTAATGGATTTAAAATAAAATTGATTAAATACTTATTACTAGANCGGGAGTCAGCAACTCCACGTACCCGCATGCACGACAAGTTGCATATCAAGAAGGGGAACGGAACTGGCGCTACACACGGCGACCGCCTGTGCGTAGGCCACCATGGAAACACGTGCAAACCCTACATAGCCAATACTGCTGTTTGTGTGTTGTTGAAAATTAAATGTAATCACTTGTGACAGCCTTTTTCTGCTCAACTGCTAATCTCCCGTTGTTCATGAAGTCCGACACACGTGTACTAACAAGCAACCATTAGCGGCGCCAACATTTAGAAGATAAAACCAAAATAGTTACATATTTAAAGTCTGTGTTCTTTTTAGCCAAGTAAAGTAAGGAGCGTCAGAAACGTTTGTTAATTCTGTTAGAAGTTTACATTTTCGGCATTTTTACGGTACTATAGGTTCAACAACATTCGCACGTTGTTAGGAATTTTGATAGGGACACAGCCATCTCGAAACTGCATTGGCTGACAGATAGCCAATTATGAAACCTGAACAGTACAGAATACGTGCATTTTGTAGTTTGGACTACCGTAGGATAGTGGCAATTAAGTGTAGTCCATTCACGGTAATTTCGTGAATCACAGCAGGAAATGCATGGGTAGTTTAATTCGTCTAGTTGCATTCGAAATGTAGTCCATTCATTGTTTCCAAATTTTTCTGAAGTCTTGCTAAAATTTTGCTTTCAGCATATTCCTCCGCTTCGTGCAAACAAAAACTAACCGTGTCTAGAAAACTACACCGAAGGGACACCGTATCACAATCGTGCGCACTCAGCTTAATGACATTTTTCGTGAGAACTATTTCTTACCAGGCATTACCAACACATCTACTCTCTTCCTGTTTCCATTCATATTAATTATAAAAGAATCATTATAATTTATAAATAGGGCCAGTGACTTTCCTCGTAAATATCGGAGCACACAGTAGACTTCAATACTATATACACACCTCAGCTGTTGTCATACCTCCATTGGCTGCTGGTGCCGTGTCAGTCTTTGTCCAAGCCACTCAGGGCTAAGCAACTCCGACACTGAACCTTCGTGATTCGTGCGCAAACGGTTAACACGAGCCAGAACATTTTTTAGCAAATCAAAGAAGCTGGACGACCCTACAGTGCTTTGGACTGTATCTTGTCTCGAAATATTTTCGCGAAATATTCCTGCCCCTATTTATTAATAAAAATAAGTAAATGTTAAATGTAATTGAAAACAAGATACCTTTTATGTTAACATAAGTATAACACGCCTGTGATACATCGCATATTTATGAAATAACGAAACACGTCATACACTGGGTGATTTTTCAAAGGTTTGATTAAAAAAGAATGAAGATACCGCGAATGGACTATAACACCGCACGCGAGTTACCAAGACTCAAAGTTGCAACCGCAGAGCTTTTCATTTACCGCCCATAACGCCTTCGGCCGTTGTGTGTTTATGACCTCATAACAACTGTCCACTCACGATACACCCGCTTGAATCGTTATTGCTGCGCATGTCATCACTGGGCCCGTCTGCGCCTTCTGCCAGTTGTCCGTGCTGGGCGGGGTTGGTGCTTCGCCAGTCATTCTGTCTCTCTCTTTCACCAGGTAGGCGGAGTCATGTCCGGGCGTAAACCTTCGCAGTTCTAGTCTATTCGCGGTTCCTTCACGATATTGCGATAAAACCTCTGGAAAATAACGCCAAGAAGGACATTCCTGGTTGTTTCATAAATATGCCATGTTTCACAAGCATTTATATACGTCTGGTAAAACAAAAGTGTCTTACGTTTGGTTAAATATAAGTTTTAAATAAATTCTATCCATAAGCTGTAATATTACAAACATATAGAAAATATATGTGTTGGGAATTCCTAGTAAGAAATAGTTCTTATGCAGAATGGTATTATACTGATCGCACTCGAATGCGGTGCGTTGTCCCTTTGGTGTAATTTTCTAGACTCGGTTAATCTTTTTTTGCATGATGTGGAGGAATATCGTGGACGCAGAAATTTAGCAGGGCTTCAGAAAAGTTGGAATTAACCGTGAATTGACCATGTAGACTGCCTTGCCTGCAAATTATACGCATACCGATCCCAGTGTGTTAATAAATTTCAAGTATAATTTAANACCATGTAGACTGCCTTGCCTGCAAATTATACGCATACCGATCCCAGTGTGTTAATAAATTTCAAGTATAATTTAATTTCTGTGTAAAACCTCAACTCTCAGGATGCCAGACAGTTAAACTTTACGTTTTTTTTTCGTGATGGAGATTCACGCTCTACTTTTAGTCTCCACTTATTACTCTCTCTCTCTCTCTCTCNTTTACGTTTTTTTTTCGTGATGGAGATTCACGCTCTACTTTTAGTCTCCACTTATTACTCTCTCTCTCTCTCTCTCTCAGGTTGAAATTCTCAAACAACTTGCCGATATATCCATGTCTGCCAACAGTGGTTGAGAAATTTCCATTATGCTAATTCAGAAAAATATCATGTGGCATCCAAGCGGGGAAAGGGGGAGGGGCAGTGACGCAAACTGGTGGTTTTTCGTCACCGGAAAGAGTGAAAACGTACGGCGGGGCGATCCGCATAAAAAAAACGAGGGTGTAAAAAAATTAATTCGCGATAGCGCTCACTTTTCTAATCAGCATACGAGGAAAATAAAGTTGAAACGTTTACAAACTGACGCACTCGTGACTATTCGAAACTGAATAAGCGAAATTACGCTGTTAGTTTATAGGGGCTTGCCACCGAAAAATTCATTATTTCATAGTTTTAGGAATTTTTTTTTTCAACTCTTAGACAATAATTACGAGTAGTATTTTCTAGTATACGAATTTTAAACGGCATTTTTCTATTCGCGTAGTAACCGCTAGATGCACTTCAAATCACTATAATATTTGTAGGCATATATGGTTGGGTGACTTAACGTAACACGTAGCAGTCGTCTACACTCCAATCACGTTAAGTATTTTACTGGCGTTGCCGAGTCCTGAGTGGTTCTGACAGATGGCCGATGGCTACTCGTAACCACAGAAGCCAAAAGTATTAAAATTCTTACAAGTAACAGACGTTGCTTTTTACTCGCTGAGGTAACTTTGAACTACTCAATTTTTTTTTTGTTTTGGTTCAATTTGGCAAAGTAGCAGAGAAATGCAGTTTCTGCATTTTAAATTTTGAATGCTCTACACCCAGGTAGTGTTTTCCTATTACTTTACAAAATAACACCAAAACAAAAGTTTCTAATTGTTCAGAGTCCCCAGTAAGAACGAAGTAACTCCCATACACGGTAAGTGGTTTATAGTAAAAAAGTACCACTCCCAAATTATTTTACTTTGACACTAAGAAGCGAGCCTAGAAGAATTTTCTGTGGATTTATTATCTGGCATATTCCACCATAAATACTGATTAAGAAGAGGCAACTCAGCTGGGGGAAAAAAATTACAGTATCAGAGTTGAGAGAAGACTTGCTTTAAACCTTAAGTACCTGGCGTCAAGAATACACTTAATTGGCTGTTAAATACCAGGCCACTTTAAAGGTTCAGAAATATAAAAAAAAAATATATATGGACCTAAATACGTAATCCATACCCACCGCTTGTTGGTCGCCACCCTACTGGATATAGAAAAATGGAGGCTTCGCTTTCATACAATCACTCCCACACACATACATGGATCTACGAAGACTTGAGTTGAGGTTGAATATTTGGGTGGCTCTTAATAATGAGGTCTTGAGAGCCGATGAGGGTGAAATGGGGTGAGAATGGAGCAGCGCTGGAATGCAAGTGCGAGGGAAACGGGATATCCCCGAGGAAACCCGCCGGCCAGCGACATCGTCAGGCGCGATTCAAAATTGCGAAAATCCGGAGTGACCCTTGCCGCGGGTTTGAATCCGGTTTCGCCTTGAGGAGAGGCGAGAAGTCTAACCGCTCAGACACCGCGGCCCCCAGCCTATGAAGAAGATCAGAATGTGTGACACTCATGGCGAACTTAAAAAGGGCGATAACTAAAACTTCCCAACCGCGGAAAACTACTTTTATTACGTGGAAAAAAAAGTGTTAGTTAATAACCTCAGACACGTATTTGCGACACGCTGAACGGGAAAGTTACTTTAATATTTACGTTTTACGTTTCCGACAGTGACGTGTTGTCGCAAAAATCCACGCGACGTGGCATATCTTCCAGCACCCACCACGCGACGTGGCATATCTTCCAGCACCCACCACGCGACGTGGCATATCTTCCAGCACCCACCACGCGACGTGGCATATCTTCCAGCACCCACCACGCGACGTGGCATATCTTCCAGCACCCACCACGCGACGTGGCATATCTTCCAGCACCCACCACGCGACGTGGCATATCTTCCAGCACCCACCACGCGACGTGGCATATCTTCCAGCACCCACCACGCGACGTGGCATATCTTCCAGCACCCACCACGCGACGTGGCATATCTTCCAGCACCCACCACGCGACGTGGCATATCTTCCAGCACCCACCACGCGACGTGGCATATCTTCCAGCACCCACCACGCGACGTGGCATATCTTCCAGCACCCACCACGCGACGTGGCATATCTTCCAGCACCCACCACGCGACGTGGCATATCTTCCAGCACCCACCACGCGACGTGGCATATCTTCCAGCACCCACCACGCGACGTGGCATATCTTCCAGCACCCACCACGCGACGTGGCATATCTTCCAGCACCCACCACGCGACGTGGCATATCTTCCAGCACCCACCACGCGACGTGGCATATCTTCCAGCACCCACCACGCGACGTGGCATATCTTCCAGCACCCACCACGCGACGTGGCATATCTTCCAGCACCCACCACGCGACGTGGCATATCTTCCAGCACCCACCACGCGACGTGGCATATCTTCCAGCACCCACCACGCGACGTGGCATATCTTCCAGCACCCACCACGCGACGTGGCATATCTTCCAGCACCCACCACGCGACGTGGCATATCTTCCAGCACCCACCACGCGACGTGGCATATCTTCCAGCACCCACCACGCGACGTGGCATATCTTCCAGCACCCACCACGCGACGTGGCATATCTTCCAGCACCCACCACGCGACGTGGCATATCTTCCAGCACCCACCACGCGACGTGGCATATCTTCCAGCACCCACCACGCGACGTGGCATATCTTCCAGCACCCACCACGCGACGTGGCATATCTTCCAGCACCCACCACGCGACGTGGCATATCTTCCAGCACCCACCACGCGACGTGGCATATCTTCCAGCACCCACCACGCGACGTGGCATATCTTCCAGCACCCGCCATGCGACAAAAACTGCACTTTCCCTGAACTCCGTCTCTGTAAAAACTTTCATCCACGTCTGTGAGAATGTGGCAGGTGGATTTTTTCACGCGTAAAGTTAACACGCCGCTCTGAAGGGGGGCATGGAGCGGAAGGAATGGGCTTTGTCGACGTGCGAATTTAAAAGAAAAAAACTTACAGCCGACGAAATTTACACGTCATAACCAGGTAAATGCATGTAAATGATTGCATCATAGAATGTCGCGTGAAATTCAAACACTGCTATTTCACTTGTGTTCGCGTGCTCACAGACCTACAACACACCGATATAGAAGTGACACGCGAAACGTACGATTGATTCAATTTAGCATTTTTTTTTTTTTTCGCGTGTGACGTACAGGATAAATCACCTAAATCTTGCGCCGCAAATATATCGGAAATGAAAGGTGCTATTGATGTGCTGTTTTCACAGAATTGAAGTTTAGACAAGGGCTCATAATTTCAGCATAGGCATAGATTTCATTAAGTATTAGAATTTCTATTTCTTAAACAAAGTTATATTTTTTTAAAAATTGAAACGATGCCTATTCATATCAAGAAATGAAAAATAAATAAAATAAAATGTCAATGGTGTTTTTTTTTAAGTATTCTAGTGCAAGTAGTTTACATTCTATCATAAATACCGATAGTCCTATGTTCCATTTAACTGTTTAGTTACTAGGCTACAATGATGGTATGTGTGTTTAGATTCAGTTTCCGTTACGCTAATTGCACTGGGACCTCCTTGTCTGTACTACTTAGACATAGGACGAGCTGGTAGATGGTACACTAATGCTGAAAAAGCCGACACGCTCATGGCGTATGGCGTAAATCGCATAAGTGGTTCTCGAGTGGTAAGCGCACAGACAGGCAGAGAGACGTCGAGTTTTATAATCTGTTTAGATAACACAACGAAGTGGAAGTCGTTACGGAAAATTACGAACAGTGTGGTCACTCAGGCGAAGTACTGCACTGCATCATCAGTATGTGACTTAACGTCCGTGAAATATTCGACCTCGCTCGAATGCAGTCTGCGTCGTTCTTGCATGCGTTGCGTACGTCACGAAGATTGCGGTATCTTTCCGGCACGTTTGGCGCAACGCCGGTACATGTGCCTTCAAAGCAGGAGTTCCCTCGCCATTCTTTTTTCCTGCAGCTGGTCCAGTCTGCAGTATTATGAACTGAGCTGGTTTTTTTTGGCCTGGAACTTCTCCCCAATTGATTCCCTTTCCTCAGACGCCAGTTTTGTCAACGACGTTCTTCAATTTTGGAATTATAATTCAAACGATAGCACAACATTTTAGCACGTTAATTGTTTCTCCGAGCCTAAATTAATTCTTACGTGCCTGTACTCTTAAAATAGTCATGCGAAGATACATAGGTGTGTACTGTCTCACGCAAAACATAAAAGCATGAAAACATTCACACGCAAATGTATACAGCATATACAAAATTTAATCTGATTACCACAAGATTATTTTATTATAAGTTGTAACTTATTTTAAATCACTTTAAGTCAGATCCGCTATCTTTATTGGATTACTTTAATGTATATGCTATTTTAGTGCATGGACGCCGTTCACAAACGTCCAGTATCAAAGTAGAAGTTCTGATTGGCCTAGTCAATTAGAGAATGCATAATCCCAAATATACGTGGGTAGGAATTAAAAGAAAACTACAAGTGTGTCGTAGGATTTTGAAGTCTATTGTAAACTTTTCCACGAAAAATCAATTGTTACTACTAATTAGAGACCTGCAAATTTCGTGTTATAATTTGGTGCCACGCTAGACTTAACTGTCGTGTATCTCCACGAGAACGATTAGCGTTGTCTTTGGCTAGTGGCGACTGTACGGCAGCATTAACCTGTGTGACCGTTCCACTCTAGATTTGTTGCTCAACCGTAGAGCCTTTACTATTAACTGTAAACGTCGCTGGGGGCGTGCCACACAAGTTTTCAGCCAATGGCAGAAGACAAGAAAGCAAACCGCTTATTAGAGTTTAGTCAGCATCTATAAAAAAAACGCGAATTTCGCAGGTCCCTACTAATAATTAGTAGATACCTGAAGGATTCGCGGATTCATTTTGGGACAAGCTAGAATTAAAAACACGTGTGTTTATAAAACCTCAGCCATTGGACAACACGGTGTCTGACAACTCCTGGAGAACGCTGGCCCAATCGTCGCCTTCCACTGTGACAGCAGACAACCAATGTGCAGTTGACATCGGCGTATGTGTACATAAGACTACAGAGTTTAACCTGCAGGTCATTGAACTCGCGAATATTTCAGGTGTCTAATAATTAGGACCATCTGTTTTTTCGCAGAAAGATTTATGTGCAGGCTATACTTCAACTTCGTGCCTGCACACTTGCAAATTTACGTTCGCTATTGGCCGAGTGTCTGCGGGAGAAGACATCTGCTACTTTACTGGGCCAATCAGAATTAAGTCACCACGCCGTTGAACGTTGGTGATTGGCTGGCAAATACCCAAGGCGCGAAGTAGTCGAAATCATCCAACCACGAAATAGGTTCTGAACCAACATATTGTTACAATACGCTTGAGGGGCGTATCTGAGTTTGTAAGGAATAGAGGTCTTAATAAAAAATAAAAAAACTAAATTAGATTATTAATTTATTCGCACAGCTAATATTTACAGCATTAAATTTTTCTGTCTCCGCTATTACTCTTTATTTCACAGTGAGCGCAATATTTAATGTATCTTTCAACTCTAATTAACGTCCTTATTTATGTCTCTGTCTGGTTGTAGTCAATTAACTGGCAGTCATCATTAACACACTGTCAGTGTATCTGTTGCCATTATTTGTCATGTCTTTCACTCACGCATCCAGTCCAGCAATCGAGCCTGCAGTCGTACTCTTCACTGCTCTGATGTTCGCAGTCGCAGATTTACCTCCCGCGGGTCACTTCTTTCGCCACCGCTTCTCTTCTCGCTCGTCGTCTATCGCTAAAACTCCAGCCACTCGTGCACTCGTCAACTCCTCGAGGCCCGACGCGCTTTTTATAGCCGCCGGCCTTGACCCGGAAGGTTCACCGCACCCCGAGTCACGCTGAGAGAAACAAGCGCAGCAATCCAGATCATTCTAAAAGACACCCAATACCCTTATAGGCGTAACAGGCGAGTTTGTAAACGTTCCTTTGCGAAAAGCTGCTGTGTCTCCGGTTACAACTGATGGCGCGCGTGAGTCAATAAATCATCCGTGCCTCGCGCGCTCAGAGCGGCCGCCTGTAACAGTATTTAGTAGTACAACCCACCAGTCATGGCCCTACTAGTAATGCATATGATACAAACATGTTTACATACATGCGTATTTTTCTCCTACCGGAACACATTCTGATGACGCACGTACGTGTTCTGGGAAAAACCCATAGAATATTCAGTGACCCGGAAGAGAAAAGTTGGCTCTAATCGTAAAACCCAAAACGCATACACGCCAGCAAAATGGCCTCATTGGCCAACGACACGACGGAACATCGCTCGCCAATCAGCGCATGGTTACCTACTCGCCAGCAGACATCCCAGCCAATAGCGAACCTTTCGCAGCCTGCAGTATCCCGTGAAGCATAAAGCGTGTTCCCAGAGCTTTGCGCACCCAATCAGCGAATGGGTATTCACATATCAAAGGAACGGCCTCGCCATTTCACCTCTGTGTACTTATGTACTCTGTGCTGCAATCGTTGGTGTAACAGAGGAACAGTTGGTTACTGAATATCATAAAAAACAAGATTAACATCAGTACTCATACCCGCAGGATATATAAAATAATAATCAGAAAAGCCAAATCAACTCACNTAACATCAGTACTCATACCCGCAGGATATATAAAATAATAATCAGAAAAGCCAAATCAACTCACAGCCCGCAGGATAGTTAGCAGCGAGCAGGTGCACAATCACAAACGAACGGCATCTCGTTTGTTTGTTTTGATGCGTACAAATGACCACGTATATTTTAATTATTCGTGTGCGTGTTTGGGCGTGCTACGTTTATAATAATTTCTAACATTTACAAACATTTGCACTGCTGGTATTTACATGAAACCTTTCCGTTAGAAGTTCGTTGCTATAGTCTATTCACGGATGCTTCCAACTTTTCTGAAGCCCTGCTCAAATTCTACTTCCAGGATATTCATCCGCTTCGTGCTTAAGCTTAACATAGTCTATAAAATTACGCCAAAGATACCAAGCAGAGCAATCGTGCCCACGATGCGTAGTTATATTTTTAACAATAACTCTTTCTTACTAGGCTTTACCAACACACAAATTTTCTGTCTGTTTTAATTAATATTAATTATAAGTTAAATATTATATTTTTTTAGATAAAATGTAATGAAAGGTTCAATTTAACCAAAAACAAAATACTTTAATGTTAACACAAGTATGAAATGCTTGAGACAGATGGGTTGTATATAGGGGCAGTGATATTTCGCGAAAAGATTTCGAGACAAGATACAGTCCAATGTATGTAGTATTGAAGTCTACTGTGTGCTCCGATTTTTACACCAAAAGTCACTGGCCCTACTTATATAGGATGATTTTTCAAAGGGTTGATTGAAAACGAGTGAAGGAACCGTGAATTGACTAGGTATCTAGAAAATGTTTCGCGACTTAAACACAGTACAATACCCGCAGTGTTAGTTCGACTTCGCCACAGAGATTATGGCGTCGCCTATGCCGCTTTACAGTCAAGTGCTGTAATTTCGACATTTGGGTAAATACCTTCTAACCTTTCTGAACGAAATCGTGAGAACAAAAACTGGAATTTATAATGCCTAAGGCCACCTGTTTTTCGCGAAAAGATTTGTGCACAGACTAGATCTTCTTACGTACAGTTTTGCCTATTTTCTTTGGCTATTGGCTGCGTGTATGTGTGTGCGATTATGGGCGAAGACATTTTCTACTCGACTGAGCCAATCTGAATCAAGTAGCCCTACATTAGACGTATGTGATTGGCTGGCAGACATCTAAGACGCGTGCGAGTTAAACTCGTCCAACCGTGATATTGGTTATGAATGAAGTAGTCTGTTGTGGAGTACAAATAGTCTTGGGGTCTTTCCGCAAAAAAACATGAGACCCTACTAGCGGCTGTTGTTAGAGATACAGGAAATTCGTAGCTCTGTTTGAGGAAAAAACGTATATGCTTCTGTTGTACCACACTTAATTAGGTACAGCCCGTGCGATTTTCAGCCAATAACGAACCCACGAGGAAAATAAAAATTACCTAATCACGTCCCACCTGGTGTGCGGTTTAACTGTAGCAGCAGAAAATGAGCAGTCAACTCAAGTTCAAGTACACAACGGATTGTGGAGTCTGTGTGCATTTGTCGTAACAGGTATTACTAGGACCAGTGACTTTTCGCGTAAAAATCGGAGCACACAGTAGACTTCAATACTACATACACACCTCAGCTGTTGTTATACCTCCACTGGCTGCTGGTGCCGTGTCCGTCTTTGACCAAGCCACTCGGGACTAAGTAACTCCGACACTGAACCTTCGTGATTCCTGCGCAAACGGTTAACATGGGCCAGAACATTTTTTAGCCAACCAAAGAAGTTGAACGACCCTACAGTGCTTTGGACTGTATCTTGTCTCGAAATATTTTCGCGAAATAGCACTGCCCCTACTTATTAGCAATACCTTGAAATGGAGCTTTGAGAAAGATAATTATTTGTTTTTCGGTCTTCTTGTCAGCAGGAAGGGAAACCATTGAAAAGCTATAAACAGCGAGTCCAACTTCATCAACCTCGAATTAAGTATCTCCCTAATAATACTATCTAAGCCATTTTTTTTGTGCAACATATACATGTCTCAGCACATTTTACGTGGGATTTTATTAAATTTCTGGGCCGTAAATAATTTGTTGTGTTGTCGTTCTGTTTATCTCACTGGTGGTTAATGTTCCCTGGAAGCAATAATGCCANAATTTGTTGTGTTGTCGTTCTGTTTATCTCACTGGTGGTTAATGTTCCCTGGAAGCAATAATGCCATTTTTTTTTAGTAAATAAAAATTTTATTCCAGTGTCGTACAACAATTATGGCAACAAAATATAAAAATGTTTCACAGATACCAAAAATGACTTCCTTATATTCACGTGCATAAAATATATTGTAACAAAACACCAGAGGGGAGTATTCCAGTTATTGGGATAGTGGTCTCAATAAAATAAAAGATTTATAATTAATTTTTAATTTATTAATAAAGCTATAAATATTCACGCATCTATTATTTGCAACAATAAACTATCTATATCCCCTATTAATGGGTTATTTACATAAATGCTCACTTTGTAGCGGACAGCTGTTAGTAGAAGAAACAAGACGGTTCTATGACAATCCAGTTCAGCGCCACCAGGTACGTTATTTTAGACATTGTAAATTAAGGATGGACGACCTGTGTATGAACGCCATTAATCGTTTTTTTGCTTGTTGTAAAAAAAAGCCACATTTGTATGTGTCATAATCTGCAAGGTATATCTACCCCTGCTGTTTTCTAACGGCATGCACTGAGAGCACAGACGCGAGAAAACGCTAGCACGTTTTGCAACAATACACCAGAAACCACGATGTATCTCGCAGCACACGGATAGGCTCTGAGATCAAAGAGACTTAATTCAACTCCCAATATGACTAAACGAACATAACCGTCCCAAAAACGACCAGAGATATTTGTGTGTACAGAAACTATCGAGACCAATAAAGCAAGACGTCAATGCTTGTCCAGCTCCATCCACTACACAATAGCCGACTGACCAAATGAACGAAGACCCGTTAATAAATGCGCTGCACATAGCTCGTTAGTACTTTTTGAAAGGCTTGTTG
>NQII01015893.1:0-15663 GCA_002778355.1 Clitarchus hookeri
TATGAACATGTTATCAATAATGACATAAGAAAGAACATAGTTTTCACTGGGTAGCTTACATAGAACATGATAAATTTTTGGATTTCGCATACTTCCACCGCACTTCAACGGTGCCTGCGTGGAATCACCAGACCTCCACGTCAGGGAATGCACAACTGTTGTATAAAAGGTACGTGGGTCTGGATTATATGGTCTATGCCTAAATACTAAATCAACCGAATCGATAGATACTCGAGGTATGCATGTCATTTTCTAGTGTATACATGGTAGCAAGAGTAATTTCACCTTCAGACAGTTCCAAACCACAGGCTAAAGATTTACACATTTCACCATGCGAACATTTCAGCAAGAGTCACATATAGTCACTCCACCAATGAATACAGCTACTGGGATTTTTTGATATATATGTGCAACGAACCTGCAGCTAGTAGACATTTGCGATCCAGGAGTGTGCTGTTTTCAGCACGATACCAGAATCATTTATTCCCGCCAAAAATTAAAAAAAGGGACGTTATTCAGCATGAACGAACACTACCATCAACTGCACACGACAGACTTTGCAGTTACTGTTTCAGACAGGTGAAGGCTCCAGTCAGCTGACCATATGTTGGCTGCCGTATCGTCGATACCGCGTACTCGCGAGCATTTCCATGACACACGATTCGGTGCCTGCCGATGGATATGCCGCTGGCTCTGGAGTCGAATAGGTGCACACATGCTGACGTCTCCACCACCCACCGTTTTGTCTTCCCGAGGCTGATGACAATTCTACGACAGTTGAACCTGTATTGACGAGCATGATGTCGGTCCTGCTGCTATTGAGCAAGACGTCACNGATGACAATTCTACGACAGTTGAACCTGTATTGACGAGCATGATGTCGGTCCTGCTGCTATTGAGCAAGACGTCACCTAGGTGTTAGTCGTTTAGCAGAAGATAAACAAGGAAACAGGTCTACGGCGCAGCGGCAATCTAACAGATGGGCAATATGAATCAAGTTCGTTTGCTTGTGACAAAGGAAGTTTCGGTGGACCCGTGACTTGTGTGAACAGAATAAATCTGCTTCCTGTCATGCGCGAATATTATTTTTCGTTTTATGTGATAGAATAATATCGTATTGCGATAGTGAATAAATATGATTATTAGCGAGAAAATGTAAAAAAGNTTCGTTTTATGTGATAGAATAATATCGTATTGCGATAGTGAATAAATATGATTATTAGCGAGAAAATGTAAAAAAAGGACCAAATATATTTTAAAAAAATTTTTTAATTTTGAAAACAGATGCGAAGGTGACATATGATAATATTTATTATATCTCTTTCACTAGTATAGTAAATAAATCATGCTTAAAAGTTCATCTGTAGACGTTTTTACTTCTTTTTCCCTTACTTTTAAATAACACAAAAATTACTGGTTTATATCACAAATATATATAAAAAAAAAATTATTTTAATTTAAAAAGTTTATAGAGCTAGCAGCTGGAAACACACGCAGAGTTTATATGTTTATTAAGATAAATTAAAATAAGGCAAAGAGTAAACCATTATATTTTGAAAATACGAAAACCGAAACAATACGACAAAAACCATGTAACCTCTTTGCAAAAGCAGGGGTTCTCAGATAATTGGTACAAAAACGGAGATAATAAATTATCGCGAGGCTCGATATATTAAATTTTGTGTCTAATAACAGTTCGAAAAATATGAATAAATAGGAACTACCTCTGATGACACATCTATCGCCATATTGAATGATATCATGTGACTTTGGCCTTGAATTTTTTACGATCTTGGATGACATCAATGCAGTCTAAAACATAAAAAAAAGTCGTATTTTTAGAGAGAAAAAACATTGGCGAACAAAATCATGTGACCGCCTGTGGGCAAGCTCGGGGAGAGAAGTGACATTTGATAGAATGATTTACATTGCTTGATCCAGGAAAAAACATATGTATATATAAAATAAAAATATTCTGATATATAAAAATAAGGCGATAAGGAAACAGTTTGTTTTGTAAATAAAACTTATTGGAATACTCTGAGAAAACATGCATGCCCTATTTATATGAACAGATTCCCCAAATAACTGGAGAGCTCGCAGATACTTTTTAGTGGCTTAAAAAACCAAAGTTTAGTTTTGATGAACAAATCCAAGTCAATATATACAGAAGAGAACCATCATCGATGAAAGCACCTTCGCTATCTTTCTGTGATGATGTTAGTGCAAACTTTGATTTTTTCCCTCTATACTGGGTTACTACACTGCTGCTTAAAAGTCAGGTATAAAAAATTGTTTATAAAAAAATTTAAATAACAGAAAAAAGCCAGATTCGTCATAGAAAATGTCAAGGAATTTGCTAGCAAGTTCGTAGAGGGGAGCGAAGGAATGTCAATTTCTTGTATGCCTCATATTTTTCCAGTATACCTGCATATAGCAATGAGGCTATATGCAGGTATACTGCAGACGACAAAATGACTGTTTTTTTTAATATGGCTCGCTAATCGCTCCCTTTCATGAATCTATAAAGTTAACTGAAATAGATAAGTCTATAAGGGCGAGAATGCTGCCTTACGCGTATGGTACCTCGTCCTTATATACACATTTGCCCCATCTAGTAGGCAAAATATTACAAGTGATAACAGCCGGCTGCACAGTTTAGCAGATAATGGGAGGAATCAGCAAGACCAGGGTCCCTGGAGGAAGAACCACTAAAAACCGTAACAAGTCATGACGGCGGTCGGAAAGTAACCCAATGGTCATAGAGTAAATAATAAGAACACTCTAACGATCGAAGAGAGAAACAAGTATGGCTGTTGAACGACAGCGAGTAATAAGGTACCCACGCGCAGAACTGGTGTGACGTCTTCCAAGATAATGGACAAATCGTGAATCCAATTTCCGACGCTCTTGTCCCAATGAAGTAATTTTATACTAGCCTCTACCAGTATGGCTTCGGTCCAGTAAATTAACAAAGCACGTACAAAACAATAATTCTAAGATGGAAACCATTAAACCAGATTAATAGAGTTTAGCCATGATAAAGAATTCATGTTGCTCCTACGTTCAAAATCACAACTTCTTGAATCTTTAAATTTTAGTTCTTTTTTTCCAGGAAAAGCAATTGCAGTAGAATAAATTATCACTTCTTCCAATTTATAATAACGATTTTTTTTTAAGATTTCAATTTTTTACGAATTAGTTTAGATGTACTACAAAAAAATTGAAAATTTTAATTGATCTCCGCTGTTTACGGAAAGAAATGTTTTTGACTCTACAACATTACAATTATTTAAAAAATTATGTTATCTTGACTAAATAGCTGATTTTACCTGATTTCATTTGACTTCCCTGTGCACCCGTTACTTAAAATAGTAGCGCCAATCAGGCTGTTTAACCAATTAATTGCATTTATTACGTTCGACTTGTTAATGAAATACGTTGCAATTTAAGAAATTGGTTTAACTTGTTAATTTCACAAACTATTGATAGCGTAGAATTAGTTAAAAGGTTCCACTACACCAGAAGCAACCACTTATGGACTTCATTGAGGCATGTAAGGAGATGACTCGAAAAATACATTGCCTCAGAATGTACAGAAAAATATGCATTGCCTGACAGATAAAATGCCACACCACGAAAGCATGAACGCAGTGCTGCGAAACGTGCATAGCGAATGTGCGTGTGACTTTCATGTATTTCATTACTATTTCTTACAAACCATAAAAACTGCATGTGCTTTATAGGCAAACAACCGGCACGTGAATCTGCTTTTAAAGTAATCATCATGGCCGTGCGAAGTGACAATTTTCGCTGTTACTCTGTTTGGAGAACAAGCCAGGTATTTTAATGCCTTTAAGTTGCCATCGTACGAAACTATGTCAATCGGATTTGTTCACGATAGGTTTCATTAAAACTCCTAATAAGTGGATAGGTTTTTGCGACGTATGGCAAAGGTAGTGCATCGTGATGCTTCAATCTCTGGTCGCATTTGAAAACAGTAGTCCAACGAAGAAATTGTGCATCATCGTTTTGGGATCGGAGTTTGGAGAAAGACGTAGAGCACACAGATCTTCGAATCATGCGCCAGGCCATAGCACACCTACAGTCTTAGACTAGTGACAATTTTCGAAGTTTTTAAGGAGATTTGGTTACTCCGATATCAATGCGGACGCTGTCCCGTCGATTGGGCAAATAACGACTACGGTCCACTCGTTCGTTGCAAAGTCTACCCTTAACAGTGAGCAATAGTGTCGCATTAGAACTGCATGAAGTACAGATGTGAACACTGTAATCATCAGAGACGAATCCTGTTGTTATTTCGCTAATGATGTTCACCATGCGTGAGTCTGACGGCGAAGTGGCAATTAGGCGGATTTGGGTGCCATTGTGGATATCCATACAGCCTGTCGAAGTGGGGCAATAGTTTGAGGGCGCTCTCAGCTCCAAAATAAGTACACATCTAGTTCGCATTTCGGGCACATTAACGGTACGTCGCAATAATCATTAGGCGCTGTGGCCCGTGACAATACTGTGTGTGTAGGCCGTCCCAAACGTACGTTTTCAACAGGAAAACACGCTGCCACAGATTAGGCTCAGCTCAGCCTAAATATTTTACGTATTCTTATTTGGCTGGTCCGGGTCTCCCGATCTCCCGATCCCTTACTATTAAATATGTAGAATATCTGTGGAATATATTCTCACCCTTAAAAAATGAAGATTAATCATGGACTCGGATTAACAACACATGGTCCACGATACCCCAGGGCATTGTCGTGATATTTATCAGATTGATGCCACGCTGGGTTCAGCAATATATGGCTGCAATTGAGGCCCCGCTGCTTAATGGGTATCTATACTTTAAACTACTAGAGCCTTGTCTGTAGGTAAAACTTAAATAGGTTGTTGCACATTTTTCGCTTTTTAAACGTGACGTTTGGCCTCTGTCTTTGTATATTCCTTCAAAGGTGTGAAATTTTCTCTGTCCAGCAGTGTATGAAGATAAAAATGAAAGGTGTTCTTATTATATGACAGCAAAAAGCACATGAACATTCGGTAAACCGGATGACTACAATATTTGTGCGGAACTCACCTTTCATGTATGCTGGAAGCTGGGTGACAAATGTGGCGTAGCTCCATGAATAGGCAGTGTTGCTGAGGATAATTGCCAGCACCGGTCTGGATGTGAAGATTTTTATATAGGGAACAGCAGCTAACTTGAACCCATAGTAATTACAATTTGTTATTACTGAAAACATTTTCTACAAAATGATATATTAAAACACACAATGTAAAATTTTTGCATAATTTACGATTGCCAGGAAATTTAGTCCACTGATATGATTATATATGCTTAAATTATATACCCTGAAAGATCGAATATAAATGATAATCTTATGCCGGAATATATAAATACAGTGATTGTAACTTTTTTATTTTCGTAAGCTGAACTAGTTTGGACACAAATGTCACTGTATCGAAACCGTTATTATAAGAAATTGAGGTCACCTTCCAAACGGCAGACAGGAGAATAGGATTTTATAATAGTCCTGTCTTGGTTTAGCGTTCTATATCTGCCGAAGAGCGCTTATACCTAATGTGGCTCAAGCTTGTTTACCCGTTCAAGTATTTTCAAATGGGCACGCAAATAGATGTAAGTTTAATAGACCGTTATTCAACTTTAAGTGGTAAAATTACAATTATTTGTGGAGAACCTCACTAGTGGGTATGTTTTTATAACAGACATAAAAGGAACAGATTAATCAGATAAACCCATATAAATAATAGTCATACTGATAATAAAATAAGTTCTAACATATACAACGTTATGTCACTTCAAAATAAAGGATTAAAGTTTTCAATTTTGTTCATCAATATATAAAATTTAAAGGAAACATAAATTTAAAATGTAGGGTTACCCATACTCCAGCAGCAAATTTTGGTTGTACAGACGATTGCCCAACCTTTGCTCCTAGGTCTCTCATTGGAAAAATAACCTTATTCAAAAATCGAAATGACATTCGGCCTTCTTTATCCAAACGCTATGCTATAAGTCGGATGCCAACCAACGTTCAGCCACTTACCAACCAAATTTTTCCTGACATTTTACCATATCGTTTATTTATTAGCACGATGTTTTTGTACTTACATAAGACAACAAATAAACGATAGTCTACCGGTATTGGTTTGTGGGATTTTAAATATATGTTAACCACTAATAAAAACTTTACAGAACATTTTCACTTTGCAGGATTATTTGCTTCCTACGTCAGTATTGAAAACCTTCTCTTGCAATATTCATTCACAAAATCAACATGTTCGTTTTTGGGCGCTAACCCACTCAATTTGAGTTACCAGTCCGATGTGATAGCTTTTCACCACTAACTGTGAACGTGGTGTGAAGCGATACTAAACGTTTTATACCATTCTCAGTAAATTAATTAATTGCTACTTTTAAATTCTATTCATCTTTCATGCCATGCTTAATAAGTAGTGTGGTTAGGTTTATGCACAACACAACCTATAGTATGGCAGATAACTATCTTTAACCCTTTTTTTAATCACTTTATGTAAAATAACGAGTAAACCCGCAGGAGAATTTTTTCCTATATATGCGTGAAAAAGTTACAGAATCAGACGCGTACTATTATTTGCCACCTTTACTATTATTTGCCACCTTTTATTCAAAACCTGAAATAAGCCTTATAGTTAAAAAGCCAACACTTCTTTAAATGTTCTAATACAGTAATTTAATCCGCTATAAATTCCTTCCAAGTTTATAACTTAATTGAACAGCTATTTGTTAATTTTCTTGTATAAAATATTGACTTAACGTTTATACCCAATTACATGTAATTTATTTACATATTTAAATTTCGTCTGAAGAATTTGGTTTGTCGAAATTAATAAATACTTTTTCTAATCAAAGTTTCTCAGTGAATATAATTTTTAATTTTTTCCTTAATATAATTATGGGTCTAAGTTAAAATTTCAATTTCATTACAAAATATTTGCCAACTATTTTTATTCCAATACTTCTTACTTCCAAACTTATTACCAATTGTTAATAGTTGGAGGCAATTACTTCAACACGCCACCAATAATAGAGAGTTTATCTTTGAAGTATCACTGTGCTAACATATATGAACAAACAAGCAGATAGTACGAAATGTACATAATGTTTTAGTTTAAAAACGTTCATAATATATTATGGTTGTATAATGTTTGTAACACAATGTTGGCCCAACATAGAATGTTCTCCTGACCAATTGTTATGTTAACAATGTTGTCTCAACACATTAGCAAAAAACACAGACTAAACGACATCAACATTTAGAAAACTTGATATGCTATGATGAAAATATATTCTTCATTAAAACATTACAATTTTCTTTAAGTGACAGGTTCTTGGTTGTATAATTTTGCCTTACGAGAGTAAACATACCAAATGCCGACAGTATGCTTCCCAGAATAGGGCCAATGAACGAGTAACAATATCAATTTCAGATAGTTTTTGGGGTTCAAATCTATAGATTTTAATAAGTTAATTTATATTATTAGCATGAAGTTAGTAAAAATACATAAATTAAAAGAGAAAGGATTTGTGTTTTTTAGAAATCTTCCGATCTTATACAATACGAAGAACGGGCATATTAGACAAAAATATAGGTTGTATAACGTTCGACCCCACAGAAAATACATACCACTAACCAAAAGTATGTTTACCAATAAGTCACCTGTTATCAACCAAACATTAAAATTTTTGGAAAAATAAATTAAATTAAATTAATATTTATTTGAATTTAAATAAACGATTTTATTTATTTTTAATCAAATTAAAATAATTAATTACATTTTTGTTGTAGCAATTGGTTGTTACATTGTGTTAAGTCAAAATTTTATCGATGTATTTTTGCCGAACATAAAGGCAACATTTTCAACCGCTTGTCAAACTTCGGGTGAGTGCAGTTTGCTACTGTGATACAGCCATAGTCTAGTAGAACTTTTCACACAAAATTCACCCATGTTTGCATATTTTGAAATGACCCCCCCCCCCNCCACATCACAGTTTTGTAACTAACTCGAATATGTAACGTGAGATTTCAGAGGTTTCGGTGAGCTCTTAACTGCAGTAGATTGCTCTTGAGCTCCGGTGATGGGGAAGTGAAGTGAATATGGAGTATCAGCGGAATGCAAGCGTAGAAAAAACGGAAGGGGCATAGC
Organism: Clitarchus hookeri; assembly: GCA_002778355.1. Taxonomy (NCBI): domain Eukaryota; kingdom Metazoa; phylum Arthropoda; class Insecta; order Phasmatodea; family Phasmatidae; genus Clitarchus; species Clitarchus hookeri. The sequence continues at coordinate 8,224 of NQII01015893.1, forward strand.
AAGACTCGTTGGAATCGGCGACGTCAGTTTAGTCACACACATACGAAGATACCAATGACCACTACCGGATATCCAGCCAGGTTTGCCTTGGTCGGAGCCAAGTAGTCTGACTGCTACACCACCACGGCCCCATGGAATATCTGTACCAAGCCCCATAGATTAGCCATTAAACACAGCGAGTATATTACCACTTGTGTAGAGCACTAAATTACCTTTATCTTGCGTTGCTGAATATATCCTAGAGAGTTATCAATGTATGCGAGTTCAGATTATGAAATTTTATGGTCTTGTTTTGGATAATCTTTCACCAATGACAGCCAAGTTATGTAACACAGTATGCCAATTCCTCCTGTAACAAAGAGAACACAAATGTGATTAGGTTTATATCATTGAATGAGTTACGAGAAACTTGTTTATTCCGAAATTTGCCGTGTGGAAATATCAATTTTCGATATAGAGTATTTGCATTATTGCTCATAATGAACTACATTACAACGTGTGTTAATAAACAAGAAATTGTAAAAAAATAATTTTTCTTAGAAGTCAAAGATAGATGGATGAACAGTCCCTTGTGTGGCATGAGTGTATGTGCATTAGTGTTTATAAATATACGTGTGTATATGGGCATTGCATGACTATGTATCTGTACTGTGCGAATGCATGTATTACTTCAAAAGCTGCTGAAGAATACATTATGTATAAATACTTCTTAAAAACTGCAAAAATATAAAAAATACGCAGATTTAAGAACAATATTTATATATATTAAGTAAATGATGGACTACTTAAAGGAGAGCCCATAAAAAATTATAAATAAATTCAATTAATTTCTTTAAACTAGCAATTATATGGAGTTTCCTGTTTGTGTTGTAATTATGTTTTATTATAAATTATTAACTGCACAATTTTCATGTCTTAATTCGTTTGGAGTGATACGCATTTTTACTGAAATGGCTCCTGGCCTGCTATTAAAATGTTACGAATAATTGTGTTCGTATCTCGGAAATGTGTTTGTAACACTTTCTGTGTCTAGGAGAAGATATAATTTTGAAGGACTCGAAAGATGCCACAGAGAAAATGGGATATTTGATGTTCATTGAAAATTATTGTAAAATATAATAATTTCATTTTAGAATGTTATTTCAATAACAACATATTATTATCACCTTATGTTAAACACAACTTAAGAATTCGTAAATAGTAGGATTTTGGGTACCAGGCAAAGGATTCAGTAGTATGATTCCGTATTCATCCAGCATCTTGGTTGAAGCCAAAGTCGGAGGTCTCGCTGGAGGACCTGGGGCGACCATGTTATCGACACAATTTCTTGTTTACATACCCTCCGCTAAACAACCGGCAAACAACAATACAAAATTTTTTTTCCATAAATTGTTGATTTTGCTTAAAAATATCTTTTTTTCCTATTGTTCCAATCGAGTATTGTCCCGCTGTCATGAAAACATTTTTTGGGGCATAAAAATGTCTCGGTTTTTAAAATTAAAATATCAGTAATTGTAACAAGGGTTTTAATTGTGTCGAATTTATGTTTACAACTTCTTGATTTTAAAAAATTAAAACTTTTTTACCTATTTTTAAACGTTGCTGACACGGATAACTTAAAAATATTTTTTGAAAAATGAACTGTTGAAATCGTTCGTACAAAGTCAATCTCGTATTTTCCAAGCTCAGAGCGCAACGAACACTCTTCGACGTGAATGGATGATTATTGCGTTTTAATAGTTTGACTGCGCACCAAAACGTTTTGTTTCTTTACTTGTTTCATATCTTAATTTATCTATGGATCTTTTCTCGGTCACGTATGCTGTGTACAATAACTTGAATTGGTTGATCGTTAAAGGAAACATGCTGGTTATATTTGCTGGTGTACTCGGGGGCGAGTTTTGAATATACCACAAAGAAAGTGATATTTCAGTGATGGACTTAAACAAAATGTCCCGTACATTCGAAAATCAAAGTGGGAAGACAAAGTCGAAAGTATGTCCACAATGTAATTCAATATCTTCGGTATCACATGATGGGAGAGCAGATATCAGTTACCACATTAACAAAAACTATTTTACAGGTACAACATTACCCTCAACTTCATCCAATTAAATGACTGGATTATTCAAGCCAACGGTACCGGTCAAAGAAGAATTAATATCTTCTACGGAATAAGGAATATTTACATATCATACCATCAAACAAAACTACAGTTTTAGTTCGATGGAGTGTAAATTTGTTAGAAATTTTTTTAATAGAAACAGCTTTACTTGCGGTTGCACTAAATGTGAGAATATTGTAGTGTATGTGCTAACTAGTTTTGCTATGAAAAAAGTTTTCAAGTACCTAGTAGCAGCCTAGTTGGTCGCTCTGATGATTGATGCGTCCAATCATAACCATTTGAAATCTGTTCCTTTCCTTCTGAGGTATATTATTCCTAACTTAAGGTTTTAAGTCAAAATAATTAAATTAGATAATCTGGCGTGTAAAACTGCTTAAACCCAAGTCATCTAAATTACGGAAATACTGCACAAATACTATTAGTTTGTTACCATTATTGTATTGTCAGCCCTCAATACGAATACAAACTTCAGAGGCGCAGCATTGAAAGAGAAAAGCAATGTTTGTTTTGGAAAATTAAGACAGAAAATTTACAGCAAACTATTTGGAATTGGTTGTAGCGCTCATGTCCTTCACAGCAGTTTTCAGACAGCAGGATATTCATTTCCGGTACATCCACTGACTACATTTTTTTTTCATTTTTTTATATATTAACCATTAGGACAGAGCCCCTGAAAGAATTCTGTTCATCTGTGGAAGTGGAGTATAGAAACCCTTTAAGTCATGTTAAAACAACTATGAAACACATTGTCGATACACATAATGGCCTGAAAGCCTATTTCTTGTTAATAGATCTATGTCCCTGTGTACTAAAGAATTTCTTCCATACTCCTAAACCTCTTTTTTGGTTGAGGTTTCAAATTATTCAATTAGAGTTATATCATAAATCCATGAATATTTCTCAGTTATAAAATTGTTCCATTGCGAAAGCCTCTTCTGAAAAAGCGAAACTAATAACCAAGTTAAAAACCATAGAACTGGTAAATTTTATACAATGGCTGCCAAAGAGTCACCTAGAGATTTGGAAGATCATAAGAGTCATTAACTTTCCTCAGTTTTCAAATTCTACTTATGCCTTTTTCATTGATTGTTTAGAGTATATGAAGAGGTGGACAAAGCATGATGACGAATTCAAAGTATTTGTATGGTTTTCACTTTAAAAGAAGTATGTGTAGTTAAGCGGAAAAAAGGATCAAGATTATTTCAAAATACAAAGCACTTCCAGCACATTTCAATGATAACAGGCTATTTGATGAAATAACTCGATTTAAAGAAGCTGTGAGGTTATATGCAAGTGTCCCTACTTGATATTGCGAGAAAAAAAAGTGTAGCTGACAAAGTGGGTCTGTAGTGTGGAAAAGTGGGCAGAAGAAATTTTTTCTCTGGACAACTTTTGAATCATTGCTGAGCTTATGTTGTGCCTTCCTGGTAAAATGCAAGCGTAGAGCGAGCGTATATTCATCCTCATGAAAAATTATTGGAATTATGAAAAAATCGTGTTTCTCTCAGTTCAGTAAAGGCAGTTTTGAAAGTGAAAAAAAAAAATTTCAAATCTTTCTAATTTATCCTTAGATCCAAAATCAGTAACAAATATTATCAGAAATACATGGTTCAGAAAAGTAAAAAAGAACAATACGTTGACTAAAGCAATATTATGATGTAAGTAAATGCAAAAAAATAAATATCATAGCAGCTTTAACAACTGCCATTATTCTGCCCTTTCACATAATGATTTCTGAGCAAAAAAACAATTATGTCCGAAGGCCTTTTTTTTCAGGGCAATATTGAATAGCTAATGTGCCTAAAAAAATTAATCACATTTCGGGAAAAAAATTCCTTTATATCACACATTAACTCTATAATTAAATCACTCAACTTAACCATTTATTGTCTCGGCATTTAAGCAATATACAATTCTCTTTAAAAATGATTTTCAGTTTCTACTACAACAGTGCGCTGGCAACTCGTGTTTCAGCATTATCCACCAGAGATCTCTTATGACGCCAGTTTGCAACACGTTTTGGCAGCTTGCCCCTTCCCCATTCCGGTCAAAAATGGTTCTGTTTATAATTATTTAACATTTTTTTTTATTAATAAAAAAATTTTATAAGACAATTATATATTAACATTTTTATTAACATGTTTTTTTTAATTCCTTAGTTATACATTAAGAAATTACTCATAGTGGGTTTTAAGATTAAATAATTAAATGTTATGGTTTATTAAATGTATATATTTTAAACCTACTAAACTCAACGTATATACAAACATATCTTTACTATGTCTTTCGCATGCAAGAAGATCACATCATATTATTATTTTGAAAGTGAGTGGTTTCCATTTGTCCTTAACTGTAAATTATCAACCGAATCGAATGTATAGCCTAAATCCTCCTTCACCATTTGTNTTCTTCATCGCCAATTGTTCTACCTCGTATCCGATCTTGTGTATTCGTATTTCAACACTCTTCTCGATATCCTACACATCCACGGTCAAGGTATTGAATGCAGTTTTACAATGATCATAATGGTACGATTCTGGTGTAAATAGTTACAAACCAACCATGTATTGTATTTTCGAGATCCGTGGTATTAACGGTATCGTTGTTGTTGGTTTGTTTAATTTTTTAATTGACGTTCTGATACTGCAGGAAGAATGTCAAACTGGAAGCGCTCTTCTGTCATACTGCGAAGATGAATTGTAACTTCTAAGGCCTGCCTTTGACCTAAACGAACATGAAGCTACGACCAGCATCGTCGCTGACTGGTTGTCATCGGTAGAGATTCTGCTATTTTTCGGTTATCTTCGTTAACCTTCGGTGAGATTATTGGCGACATGAGAGTCATTTTCGCATGTAGAAACATTACTACTTTAAACACATGCAGTTTTTGCAAGTATATACACTGAAGAATCATATCAAGAACTACAATTATTATTTTTTTGGGAGCCAAGAAGTGTGGCCACCAATACCTCTTTCTGCATCGATGGGAACTGTTATCGCAGGCGATTATGATTATACGGTTAATTCTTAAGGTGGAATGAGTGCCTTATTCCATGTAGTAGATTTGGATTGCACGAAATTTGCACTGGAAAGTTACTCATGTGAAATCTATGTACTTCGAAATAAACTGCGATCAGCAATAAATACTGAAGTTATTAATGCGACTCCGTCATCAAGATAAAGAAAACTAAATATCGAATAAATAATAGGATGTGATGATGATCCTGAAGACACTATTGATGAAAAAAATAACACGAAGGCTGTGTTGGCACTAAAACCGATGGCTTTTATCTCTATTATTTGACACACCACTACAACAGGTTTTCTGCAACGAGCGGGAAGGAGAAGTAAGAAGACGCTGAGAAAACAGGCTACATACTTCCCGAAGACCCGAATGAACTTTCTTACATATCAGACATTGAATCGCTTAACAGTAAGGTGACTGTTTCTTACGCATTAATAAGATATTTCAGTAATTTTTGAACTAAAGGTCAGGGATTATATAGCGTGATTTGATGAAAAAGTTTTTTCTGTGTAGGTTGTAGTGATTATTAATAGAGCGAGTGTCTTCTCAATTAAGTGGGTAGTATCCTTTTCCCTCTCATAAATTTTAATTGTCGCTGTGAGCACTCGACACTTAAAGTACAGATTTACATTCAGAATACTAAAGACAAAATTAGTTTAAAAATGCACAAATAGTGGACTGCATTCAAAATAATAAGGCAGACGCCAAGCATATGTAGACATTCGCTGAATGAATGATTTTATATTTGTGGGAACAAACAATAAATAGTTCGGTTAATCAAGGATTGATGATTATCAAAATATTAAAAAATTGATTGAAGGGATTATCGAGAGATTGGAAAATAGATGTATAGATTAAATGAAAGATGAAAATATTGATGGAAATATTGCAAGGTTAATCGTTGGATTGGACGAAATATTCTAATATCGATCGAATGATTGGTAAAATGGTGGCTAGATCGTCAAGTTGAGCATGGAAAATTCATCTGACTGTCACCTAAGCTGGTCTCGTACATACCAAGTTTCAAGGGCCTAGCATTAGTGGTCCTTAAACCATAGCTTACTAGCCAACCTAAATGTTGGTAGATGCTGATCCATACCATGAATATAATGTAATTTGGGCTAGGTGGCACTACTTGTCTGATGGGCTTATTCTGGTCACATGTTTATATCATTAATTAATAACAATATTCGAGTATCATACTAGTGCCTGAATTATAGTCAAAGCAATGAATGTTTTGCAAATTCTCATATAGTTTATAAATTTGACTAGTTACCTAAATGTAGACATAAACAGTGTTCCGCAATATTCTATGTACAATTCCTCTATAAAAAAAAAATCTCAACCGGATAATAGTATAAAACAGATTTCCAGATCTGGCATAACGTATACCCAAAAAGCTAATATGACCACTTGCTCGTTTAAATGGATGTGTATGAATATAGGGTTTCTGGTCACAACTGCTTAGAACTTCGAGTTCATTCGAAAATCCCCTGCCAAAGGCTTCTAAGCATATCCGAGTCAAGCTGATGACTACCAAGGATTTCCGAGTCGAGACGAAGATCCTCACAGCCACAGCCACAAAGCACACATTTAAAACATATTGCAATAATTCGCCTATCTAACCAGTGTTTATAAACAATAATTTAATAAATCAACCTACTAAATAGTTGATAAACCGCTAGTCCCTAAATGCAATGTAACTGCTCTTAACCACACTGGTGCCAATATAGACAATATAAAGGGGTATTGAAGATCTGGAATGTGCAAGTGTATAACATGAAGGATATTGAAGNCATGACTTAACATCACTGTCTAGTTGTTAATGCCAAGACAATGTATGGCAGAGTAGATTGGTGTGGGTAGTAAGGCCATGGGGGTTTATAATTCTCTCTTTTCAGAATTAAATTTTTAATCTTTAGGGTTTTTTTTGGGTGTTAAGCAGGTTATTTTGTCAATAACATGGCTGCGCCAGTCTGTCAAGCATGTCTGTTGTGACGTCAACCAATATGGTGGACAATTTCGGATTGATACACTTGAATCCTGAACCCGCTACTCAATAGCCCTACTTTTACTTGCATAGAAACGTAAGGAACCTAATGCTATGGAAAATCATAGGTTTTCAAAAAACAATGCCAGAGATTCAGACGTTTGTCATGGGAATGTCATAAGACTCACTTAGTATAGGTACAAAATGAAAAAAAAAACTATCTACAAGTTTTTCCATTGCACAGATTAATGATTGGTGTGTGATTTATTAGTTTATCATGCGCCTTGTTTCCACCAAAAC